>JAMKCH010030077.1:0-16832 GCA_023653785.1 Ophioderma brevispina
TGTACCCTAGAATGAACTGAATTGCCCCCATAAAAGGTGAGTAGCAGAAAGGTAAAACCGGGGCAAGACCTTTAACACATTTGAAATGACATTAACATTTGATTCTATACCCTATCCTTAAGTTTGGTCCCTGCAGTGTACACATCATATCTTACAGTAGTTCTGAATGTCAGCTGATAAAATTATACGTGCTAATCTTTATGAAGAATTTGAAGTGAATTTAAAGGTCATAGTGGCAGTTTGACCAGACAAAGGCTGGCGTAATCAAAATGGGCTGAATGGAATTTAGCAAGCATAATCAGCGTATCCTTTGGAACATAATATTTAAGTCTCTATAACACCACACCGGCTTGAAATACAGGCCAGGACATCAAAGGATCAAAAATTACTGCAAATTTTAAACTGGTCGCTTTTCTATAGTATCATTATTACGTTGCAGAGTAACCTTCTGAAATTTACTGAGGATGTGATGTGTACCAAAAATCATGAACTTTTGTTTTTTGGCAATTAAAGTGAGTTTGTTTTCATCAAACCATTCAGAAATTTTTTTAAGTTTGGACTGAAGTTCCATTCAAGAGTAGCGGATTGTCGAAGTACAAAGGAGTGTTGTATCATCAGCATACATAGTACCTTACAGTTAACACTATTTGGAAGACTATTGACCACATAATATAGAAGAGACCTAGTTATAGAGCCTTGAGACTATCAATATTGATATGTTTTAAGTCAAAGATTGGCTTTAACGATTGACCGCCTGAGTTCGTCGCTGACGATAGGATCGAACCACTGAAGTTCAGGACCAGTAATACCATTTTGCAAAAGTTTGTCAGTAAGAAGATAATGGTTAACCAGTCAAACGCTTTTTCTAAGATAGAAAAATCGCTCCAGTCACACGACTCTCATCCATATTATTCAAAATAAAATCCTGTACATCAAGCAAAGTCGTAGCTGTGAAATGATTGGCACGAAAGCCAGATGATTATCAGAACGACGTCCATAGAAACAAGGCATGAATACAATTGATTGAACAGCTCTTTTAATTATTTTAGAATAGTGGCAGAACAGAAATAGGTCGATAGTCTCCCCACATGCTGATTTGTCCTCTACACTGAATGACCCCCATTTTTGCAAGAAATCTGTCACCGATAGCTCTTGATATCATGGGTCGGCATGAGCAGGTACGCATTCTCAATATAGATTGCCCCCCCCCCCCAACTGGTTCTGCATCCGCATCTTGTTGATACTGTGCAATCTCCAAAAACAGGATATCCCGCACAGACGCGTCACGGCATAGCAGCAGACCAAAAAGGCTAATATGATTGTTGCCAGGCCCCCTGGCGGGCCTAGCGATTTGGCCAGTTTCTATTCTGGCTTTTAAAGACCTCTAAAGTGGAGAATTCCCTAACATTGGCTGGGAGGTAATTCCAATTTGCAACAGTTCTTGGCAGAAATTAGTATTGGTAACAATCTTTGTTCGGTTGCGGACGTTTAAATGAAGTACGAGTTTTGCGTGTGTATCGTCCATCCCCTCGTCCAGTCTGAATTTGCTCACGTCAATAGAGGCCAACTGATGATGTGCCTTATAAAGTAGTATTCAGAAACGGCGCCATAGTCTTCTTTCTTCTTCAAGTGTATCCCACGCAGCATCTTTCACCATTAAAGAAACACTTACTATTTCTCTATGTAATCGTCCTCTTTCACGAATCTTCCTGCCCTATTCAACGGGCGCTTCCAAGCGTGATTACACTTGTGATGTGGGTCCCAGATTTTGGAGCAATATTCTAACTGAGGTCGGACGAGCTTTTATATGCGGTAATTTTCACCCTTGATTACAGTGATGTAAATTTCGGCGGAGTGAAGCCTAAGGTTATTGGCTTTGCTAATAGTAGTTTGAAATTGATTATTTTCAGGTTATTTATTGTTCAATGGATAGCCGAGGAAGTATGATTCTCAACATTTGCAGACTTGAAGCCCCCATTGTATACGTGGTGATTAACGGTTTCTTCCTTTTTAATGTGTAATAATGCCCTTGCAAAGCACTTCTTGTTGTTTAAATCGCATTAACCACTGGCTGCCAGACACAGAGTGAGTTTATATCCTCCTGCAAGGCAGCTGAATCCTTCGAAGGTGATCCTCCTATACATAATGGCAATCATCTTCAGAGTCTGACGGTAGATTTGATTGTCGCTGGGGATCATTTATGTACAGAGGAACATCGCTGGCCAAGTAACAGGTGCCCTGAGCACTCCGTATTACACTTACACTGTAATAGACAATCCGTTTGTAGTTAAAAGTCCGCTGGCGAAATAATTCGATTCAGACAGCTTTGGAACGGCTTAAATTTTGATTTACTTTATTTATCGTCATTAAATAAACCATGTTATTGCAAGAACCTTTCGGGACTCACGACCAATGTTTTAAACCCATTTGTCGCCATAAAAGGTGCCCTTCCTAATCGTGAGAATTCACCGGGTTCTTCACCGTGTCAATCACGTATTATATCATACTATGATTCTCAGCTGTGAAAACGTGGTCATGAGTCCATTCGGTGACTTCAGCCATTACATGTTATGCAAACGCCCGTGCCGTGCGGTGCTTCATGTTAACCTCTTTTGCATATTTTGTTTGCGCTCGTAACATACGATGACTTACAATTCACCCCCGTCAGTGACTTTCCTACCTGCCCCCGTCAGTGACTTTCCTACCTGCCCTGCGGCCCATGCGGTGAATGCTTTGTTCACAATACACGTGGATTGAAGGTGAGAGCGTTTTGCCGTGAGAGCTAGGGTACCGTGGATTCGTCATTACATCGACAAGGAGATAAAAGAATTAGATTTCAAGCAGCTATAATAAATGTGTAACTTACCACAACATTATTGTTTGTCTTTCATTCCTGTACTTTTTTTATTCCCTGTATACTTGTGATTGGTTAGTATATAAAGAAACACTACAAAACAAAATCCCCCACCATAACACCAACACTCAGAAAGGAGCACCATTTAGCTTCAAGGTGGGGGTGGAAGTTTGGATGAGGGCAAGTTGGTTTTTTTTTATGTCGTTTTTGGAGGCATGTTTTTTTGTTTCCAAGTCCATAAGGCTGGATTTTTTTTTTTTTTGCCTACTTGAGGACATTTTTTTTTTGGTGCGGGTTTGACTCATTTGTCATTTTTTTATGTTATGCCCCTGCATATTGGGGCCGGGTTTTTTTAAAAGCGGTGATCTGATTCACTGACCAATTATAGACCAATCTCTATTTACCAGTGTGTGTTCGAAAATACTCGAAAGAATTGTACACAACCAATTGTATGAGTTTATTACTATCAACAATATGTTGTACAGTAGTCAGTCTGGATTTAGAAAACAGCACTCGACGAACACTGCACTTCTAAAACTCAAATAAATGGAATAACGAGATTGATAAATAAACTATTTTGGTGCAGTTTTCGTTGATCGTGATGCAAGGCATCTTGAATATGGTTAATCACAACTTACTCTTGAGAAAGTGGTATTCCATTGGGTATACATGGCACTGCAAATATGGTTCCATTCATACTTGTTCGAACGTACACGCATGTTATGATTAATAACCCCTTTCAATCAGTATAATTTCATCAGTGTAGCCTCAGGCTCATTCTGGGCCCGTTTTATTTTTATTATTTCATTAATAGTTTGCCCGTACACTGAAATACTGCAACGTTGATATGTACGCAGATGATACCCTAATTTATGTTTGGTGACAAAGACTTTCCTGTAATTGAAAAATCCTGAATGAAGATCTCAATACCTCAGTATTTGGGCTCATAGATTACATGAAAGCTAATGTAAACAAGACAAAGGCTATGTTAATTGGTACACTTTCAAAACCACCTCATTCACATATTAATGTATTATTGACAATGTCGATATTGAAAATGTATTCATTTAAATACTTGGGAATTTATATAGATTGTAAGCATTAAAGTTATCCTCCTTGCCGGACGGCATTATTAACTAGATACGCAATGGAAAGCTTATGACTTCATGATGCCAAAAATATCTTTTCCAAAAAAAAAAATAATCGTGTAATATAACCGCTATAACCAAAAACTAACCCTATATTTCGTAGCGATTTTAACGCCCCAAAAAATACGCTTAAGCTTTCCTGCTCTGACCTTGGCAAAGTCGTGTGACGTAGGCGATTGAACAAGTCTTGGTGCGCAATGCATCTTCCAATTAAAGGACGCCCCAAATGCGCTCCTCTTCTCCGGTGTTGAATTTCGCCCATATAGCGATAATTTTTGTTGACTATGTTACTTGATCTCTGTAGATGGAATTAATAATTCCCGGCTTCATATAGATGGCAAGAAATGTGAAAAAACCGCTTGAATTCTCATCGCATACGATTATCTTAGTACGAGCAGAGCTCAGAGCAAAGATGTGTTTACCTCAAGTGTAGAGATTTTTGACCACCACTCATGCTCCTTGAGCATAGGTTGTGGCAACCGTTCCCGAGCGGAGCTAATTCATTTATTGAGCGCTGACCACATTATAGCATTTTAAGCGAATTGCTTATTGTTTGTTTTTTTGATTTGTTGTGTGTTGTTTTTTTTTGGGGGGGGTTTTTGTTTTTTTTTTTTTCTTTTTATTTTTTTTTTTTTTTTCTGCTTCTTTTAATATCTAAAATTAATTTTTTCAGGTTAGAGAGGCAGAGGTTAGAGGGAAAATTCTCGGTAAAAAAATAAGAAAAAATACCTGAAGGCTGGCCTTTCGTAGTAAGTGGAGACCTGCCCGCTGGAGCATGTGTGTGTCCAAAAACTACTGCATGCTTAAAGACACGGCTCTTCCATGATTTACGCTCGTAAGTCCGGGAAAAACTTCTCAATGTTTGATTAGCTGCAAGTTAAAATTAGAACAGATATACACATGAAACTTCTAGAATTTTTTCATTTGAAGAATGAAACAGTATGGAGCAGTGTGGGAGACTAGATAAATAAACTTCAAAAATTGCAAAATATGGCAATGAGAGTTTATTTTGGGTGCCTTTAGACCCCACATCATGAATATGCCGCCGGCATTGGGTTCATGAGTATTAGAGATCGGCATACCCTACGCAAATGGCTGTATGATGTATTAATATTATAATAATATGGCACCAAGTTACGTCGACAATAACTTCCAACATCGTAGTGACTTCTATAAAGTAAGCACAAGAACAGTAAGGTCGTGTCACTGTCTGTTCCAATGTTAAGACTAATTTAATGGTAAAAATTCATTTCTGTGTAAAGGCGCAGTAACTTGGAATGCTTATTCCCAATATATTCGCAACAATCTGCCACAATTACTCATTAACAAAACCAAATTGAAAACAATCGGTGGCATGATTGCCTATCAAGTGAACATAAGTGGTGTTTATTTTTTTTTCTAATATATATGTACACAGAGAACTGGTAACAACTATTTATTGTGGCATGTTGATTTTTGTGATAACCAAATTGCATATCAATTTTATTTCATTGGGATCCTTCCAATTGGTTTTGTGGGATTTTGTGCTTGCATGACATGTGAATTTACTATTTTCTGTGTACTTTCTGTACTCACTCAATTTGGTGGTACTCTGTAGTGCGTATATGTAGGCATTTATTAACAATTAATTTATGTATTTTGTTTCAATTTTGGTCATAGTTTTTGGTAGTTTTATATTTATTCAGTTTTAATGATGTCATATACTTTTTAAAAAAATGTTTTATGTAATATTGTACTTTTATGCGGAACACAGGGCCCTACTGAAAATCAACCCTGTTGAGTAGGTTACCCTGCACAATATGGTTTAATAATAAATAAATAAGTAATGGCACCTCCCAATTATAGCGCAGAACCCTTGTGCAATCTTCGCTTCCAGAACCCTTTTCCCATGCAAATTTATCAAAAAAAAAACAATTTGAAATAATGCTTATAGGCAAGATATGTGTACAAGCGTTTTTAAAAAACTATAGTTTGATGGGTTAATTTTGTTTGAATGAAGCAACTAAAGTGGTTCATCAGATTTCGTATATCAGCTTCTGGTGAGTGCGCGGACGGGGTCCGGACCCCTTTTGTGCGGACCCCTTGCGATTTTCGCTTTCAAAACACATTCTTCCCGTACAAACGTGTAGACAATTTGAAATATGCTTTTTCCTCTATGGAAAACGGTTTTAAAAGTAAAATATAGTTGATGGGTTAACATTTGTTATGCAAAAGTGTTTAATGGATAGTACGTATCTATCAATCTGCCGGGGTGAATGCGGGCAAAGTGCGGACCCCCTTTGCAATGTTCACTTTCCAAAACACATTTTTCTCATGCAAATTTTAATGGTAACAATATATTTTATAATGCATGACAAACCGTTTTGCAAATACACGGCTCTTCCATTGCGACGCCAAGGCGAGAGAGTTTGCAAACTTGCAAACTCTCGCCGGCATATCGTGTGGCTAACTTGCACTCTCCGGCCTAACAAAAAAAAGGCGGCAAACTTGCAAAGTCGCCGGCATAGCGTTGCAACTTGCAAACTCGCCTGGCCTAGCGTTGCAAACTCGACGCGGTTTGTCAAAATCGACGTTTTATGTCCGCTTCAGCGTGGCCATACCCGGGAGCGATATTTTTTCCGTATTAACTTGTGCAATTACACTATAGCTTGAATAAAGAGACTTCGTCTATTCACTTTACCAAAATTCGAAACAAATTGCATTTCTCAAATTGAGCAGAGAGCGGGGCCGCCCATACCCACGCACAGAGCTTGTGATTCATCGCCTCCAGTAGTAACAAGCATCGGGCGAGTATGCGTATACACAGCCAATCATTGTTGGTACAATGCGCGGTACAATTTGGTCAAAAGTCAACTCGAACTAAAATCAACTCGAACTCTAAAAGCAACTCGAACTCATAAAAGCAACTCGAACTCTAAAAGCAACTCGACTCTAAAGCAACTCGAACTCGAACTCGACAACTCTACAATAAAATAGTTTTACCCCAATAAAGCGTAATCAAGTCCCGGAAATTATGAGCGTGCACAATCCTTGTCGGGGGGCCTGGTTTTCAAACAAATAAGTGACACATTTTTTCCTGACCCCAAAAAACGTGTTTCATGACTCTTTGTCACTAAAATGCGTTCATAACTATATAACTAGTGTAAACATCAAATAAATCTTCAAACTTGATTTTTTTTCACTTTATGCTCAAAATAAAATTATTTTCCGAACCGACCGACCCGACTAGACTTGGGTGGCATGAAACCCGAAATCATCACAACAGTAAAAGCGTATGTATTTTACAAGAGCACAACAGCGATTTAATGAAAGGAAACAAATATCACAGTTATGTTATGTTATGCATATGCACTGGTGGGAGAGTTCAGCTGTTAGCTGATTTCAGCTGTTTTATGCTTTCAAAAAGTCAAAGTTTTTAACCCTTTTTCTTAATTCATTTGTTTACCTCTGTGCCCAGCTTTATTCTGTATTTCAGCTTTTTTCAGCTACTTTCAAAACCCCACTCACGGGTCTGATTATGCTTAAGGGAGAATTTAAAGATTTGCCTCTTTTACAATTGTACTCAGATAACCCCGCTAACCTTAAACGGTCTATGGCCCATTTTCAAATAGCATCATCCCCAGGACTTCCAAACTTTTTACTGAAGTTATCAAATATTACAATCTGACGAAAACCATTTTCTCATTTACCTGTATCTCTAGTGAAAAAGATGTTTTGACCGGAAAGTGTCCCATTTTCATGTGGGTCTATGGTTACAAATCCTGTTTTTGCACTAAATCAAAACAGAATTAAAAAAATTCTGTCATAAAACCTTTACAATGGGTATTTGAATGAAAAGCTCAGACCAGTCTCCTTTGTTGGTAGTATAGTAGCAGCAACCCGAAGTTTTAAATCTTTGTTTTCCACATTTGCCAATACCTGTGAACTGTAATTCTGGCTCAACAAAAATATAAAATATTTAAAACCAGCCATTTATTTTACCATACGTATCGCCATGGGGTAAGCATTTTTCCAAGTCCAGACGCTGGTACCCAATTAATGGGAAAATGTGGACGATGGTAATTTACTAAGCACTTTTAATTGCAAATAAACAAAACAAGTAGCACGATTTTGGCAGGTTAAATATGCAAAGAGAGTTGCAAGCCATCTATATTTTGTCATATGTGTGATTTCATATGATTAGACTTTTAATAGATTACTACCTTGGACATGTATATTACAGAAATGCAATACAAAGCAGTATTTTTATAAAATGATTTTATATGCTTATACTTCAATATAAAAACATTAGGCTTTATTTCTATTTGCTTCAATAGGAAATAAATTTCACAATTTTTTGCACCAAATAAATTTACAGTCTCAGCTTAAGCGTTTCAGTGGGGATAATTTTGAGAGACTGCTTTAAAACAGGCAAAAATCAGGATTTTCATTTTTTTTGTAAATCTCCTCATGTCTCATTTAAGGCCGACTCAGGGAGATTTTGAAATATAATTTTTTGAGTAGTATTTAAAAAGAGTTAAAGATCTCATTACCCTAAAATGCATTAATTCCAAAAGTAGAGATGAATGAGATTTTTTTTTTTCCATACAGTAATAATTATGCACAGTAAACAGTGCCATAAGCTAACCTTGTTATAACGGAAATTACGGATCTGGGAATTTTATAACAAAGTTGTGATTTTTTATATGAAGGACTTAGATTTTGCCTTAGTATTTCACACAGTATTAGTAGAGGAAGCATTATGTATACAAGAAACATGATTTGTTGAAAATTGAGGCGCCCTCATCGTGAAATCCTAAGCAGCCTCAAATAAAAACCAGACCTTGCAAATGGGGCATAGAGAGGTGCCTGTGGAATTTTTTGAGGAGGAGATTTGGTGGCTCTCCAAGACACTGTACAAAATGGACAGTTCATGTGGGGGCAGGCTGGAAGAAATTGTTCTGAGTGGGGGTATATGTCCCCTGTCTTGTTCACGACGCTCGGCTATGTCCCTTTCGAGGTACACCCCCATATATAATAATTTGTGTTGACCCCCCCCCCGGGGCTAGCTGGAGCCATCAACTCTTACGCTGGGATATAAAAATATGACTAAGAAAACAGGCGGTGGCGGCACGCTTCATTCATAGCGAACAAACTGCCGAACGAAGTCATTGGCCGAGCCTGAACAGTGAAGTCATGTGCGCGTTTATAAATAGATCAGTGAGTGCGAGTGGGAAATTCCCTACGGGTCGCGACGATCTAAATGCCTTGCTTTAGTCGTGGGCATAATTGTGCTGCAAAACTATACAAATCGTTTTGTAATAGACCGGACATGAGAGGATTGCTACATGCAGGTCAACGAATCATTCCCACGGTGGTGCATAGGCTAAACTGGTACCGGGCCTGGTACATGGTCGCAGCTATAAATAGCGGACCCTGCGATGGAACATGAGGTCAAAACAGCCTCGTTCAAAATGGATCCGTTTGTACGTTATTCATACAAAAAAAAAAACTTACATGGGAGTTGATTCTTCAACTCCAACGGATTTTGAGTGAAAAATATGTATTAAAATAATTTCGACTTTAGAATATTTGTCAAGTTTCGTGATACGTGCGAAACCTATGGGAACGGCAAAAACGACCGCTATCTTGACCGGGCCCCCCCCTGCTCAGAAATACCCAGTGGCCTTAGCACCGCGCCCATGCACCCCACCCCCACCCCCACACCACCACCACCACTCCCCCGCTAGGCCGGTGCCCAGGCACAACCGTAAATGCAAATGGTCTCATCAGAAAATATATTTCATACAATGTGCACGAATCCCAAGTCAACACACACACGAATCTACTCCCATAATAGAAAGTGCCTTACTCCACGATACGCCCCAGCGCAGCGTAGCCGAGCGTCTTGTTCTTTCTGCTTTTAATACATTAAGGAAATTTTCACAAACATGAAAAAAAGTGATCTTGAATACATACGAACCTGCAGTACAAATTGTACAAGGCGTTTGACTGAGCTGGCGAGCTAACCGCAACACCGTGTGGGATCGGATACTAAAAATAGCTAAGGCTATAGATCAAAAATTTGGTTAAAATGCTTTACGGTAGTTCACTGACGATATAATTCAGATTCAGACGCTTGAAACAAGGCTACATTCATCATGGCGACGGTCCAATCAAGTTACATTCGGGATTACAGTTTTTCTACCGCTACTCACCTCCCCCAGTCGTTTTATTGCTGATTAGTGTGGTACACCAATTTGAAAGAAACCGAAGAAAATCGGGATATTACCACTGTCCTGCAATGTTTCTTACAGTGTACAGTAGTTTGTAAGATTGGTATATTGACCAAATTAGCGCATTTTGGAATGGTACTCAATGTCAAAATTGATGCATGGCTAGATGTAAAGGAAAGTGATTTCGCAAGTGTAAGACGTGACATTACTACACGAATGCTTACATAAGAACCCGATTTTTGTCATTTTTGCGTTAAAATAGTATTAAAATTAGAGCCCATGGTTTTTCACAGCAGTCACACAGGAGAAAAAATCATGTCATTACATTAACCTTTGGTATTACTTTGCAAAAGATAAAAAAAATCACCATTGGTTTTTTGCCCCGTTATGTAAATATACAATTTTAAAGTTATCCACATACACACACTGGCCAAAAGTATTGCAACATTCAGAAAACGAAATTCATAATCACAAATTGATTTCAAATTATATCATGGATTCTTGACCACTCAATACGTATTTAAATTCCAAAGTTGTGTTTTTCATACAGATGTTATTCCCCAAAATCCAAGAGAGTGAAAAAACGTTTGATTTGATTACCACGTTCCCTAAATATGGCGGATAAAAGGACCAGCAAACGATCACTTGTCGATTGCACTCCAGAAGGAATACAGACACAGACACAAAAGATATGGCTTCAAAACAGCCACTTAATGGATTGTACGCGTTCATTAGGGTTTACTTAATTTTTTTATGGGAGAAAATCATGGTGGTTGTGTGGACCGGAAGCGAGATAAAGTCAATGGAAGACAGTAGTCTTCGAAATATTCGAGAAATCCGGACACCTGAAATGCAATTCTAATGATAACTCACGTGGTTTACGTAAATCATGTGTAAATTACGCATTCACATTACATGACAAACAGCACAATGTCAGCGGTGCCATTTAAAAGTTCTTTTCAGGTTATCACGTGACCTCTTTCTTGCCATTAAATTTCCCGAGTGCAACGGTAGTGAACGTGCTCCAATCTTTTATTGACATTATCTCATTTCCGGTCCATACACTCACACCAATTTTCGCCCTAAACATTTAGAGTAGACCCTGACAAACTCGTAAAGTTCATTTAGCGACGATTTGGCAGCCATTTTGGACATCCCTCTGCCTGTATTCCTTCTGTAGTACAATCGGCAAGTTATCATTAGCCAGCTTCTTTAACCCACCATATTAAGAGATAGTGAAAATCAAATTAAATGTTTGTCGCACGACTTGATTCTGGGAAACATCATCTGTTTGAAAACCCCACTTTGACAATAATTACGTAATGTGTAGTCAAGAACGCCTGATACAATTTTAAATCAATTTGTGAATATAAATTGCTTTTTTTTTGCATGTTGCAATACTTTTGGCCAGTGTGTGTATTTAATTTTAAACGCCTTAAATGCACCCTTAAAACATGCTCGTTTAAGCTTAGATTAGTGCTTATATTACTGGTCAGATACAAAATAATAACTATGATGACCACTCGCGTCGCTTATTTTACACAATCACACATTGCCACACACATTGCCACACCCCCAACACCATACCCACACCCACAACACACACACACACACAAACATCTCCATACGCACACTTGAAAGTAGATTTTCAGTAAAATTACTACATAGTTCATAGTTGCTCCACCCGATCTGTCTGTCTGGTAAAAACGTTAAGCCTAAACATAATTACCCACTGTGTTTCCACATACACACATATATTTTCATGACACTTGCATGTAATGGTCCTTGGGTAGTGCCCCACAAGTTACCCCTCTCAAGAGTTGGGTCAAAGGTCATCTAGATGTCATGCCCCCAAAGTGGTCAGAATTATCAAATTGCTTGGGTGTATTATGTCAATGAATTTCCATGACACTTGAATACGATGGTCCTTATGGAGTCTGTCCCACGTGTTGGTGACCTTATGTGACCTCGGTGACCTCATGTGACCTTTGTCCCTATTCAAAAACCGCGATGGCAGAAGAAGAAGCGTCCGTCCCGTGAACGCTGGTATTTTTATTCATGATTTTTTAAACTCTACTACAATCTACCGTAGGACAAAATCTTTGCACAACTTTGAAACACATCAATATAAAGGAAGCCATCCCTCTCTCCGGTAAATGTTGAAAATTTAATTGAAATCTTCTTTAAGACCGCCCAACATTGATGGTTGGTGGGGTGGGGGGGGGTTAAGGTTAGGGTTGGCTTCAAGCTTTATATCAAACTCAGTGCATCTCAATGATGCTATACACCTACAATGACGTAAAAGTTATCACAGGTGGGACCCTAAATTGACGTATAAAAGTGATAAGTCCTCGGGGGGAGCATATCTTCGGGCTCCAAGATGACAACAAGAAATAAAGCGTCAAATGATCGAGTGCCCCTATTCTTACCATTGTGGGTGGTAAATGAGGCGCGTACTAAAAAAAACCTCTACACAGGGATTGTAGTTGACACCATCTCACTTTTCTTTTTCGCCACAATTGGTTCCGTACAAAAATAGTTTCAAAGTATTTTTTAACTTTGAGAGCATCCAAAGTTACTCATTGGGTGTGGTTAAAAATTGACCCGACTACGACTTACTTTAAAACACATTTGGGCATAGCTTCACATGGCAAACCTACTTAATAATGCCCAAGTATCAACATAATAAGTTTTTTCTTTGAACCATAAACAAGTGTTTAAAAATATAAAGCGTGTCTACATTACATTATAATTCTCATGATTTTAAACCTACTCACAAATGCACATGTCTTGTGCATGTCTTGTATAGGCGTACGAGACAACAAGGGGGTCTAATCAGTTAAAAAGACGAAAAAAGAGTGAACAATTCCAACATTTTTATTTGGCATCAAAATAGAAAGTATAGTTCGTGTTTGGACCATGCAAGGTAACCCACTGTTTTTTTCGTTTTTGTAGTGGTCCAAAAGTAATTTGAATTTTCTCTTTCTATTAATTGCTGTATTTAAAATCGGTTAGGAAACTATTTTCACTTAGTGCGAGTATGACATCCTAGTTACTTTGGACATATATTGAAGCCAGTTTATCAGAACAAGAAGAACAGGTAAAATGAATAAAAATTATTCCTTAAACCTAAATTTCAATTATACTACAGAGTGTGGCCCACCGTTTCACAGTTATAATATGCGTTTTGCAAACAGTTTTTGACTACCATAGGGACGATTTTGAGCCCGTTCTGGGAAAAAAACCTTTGAAAAAAAAAAAATAACGACTTCGCATTAGGTTTATGGTGTTACCTAATGCGAACAAACTTTTCTTTGGCCTCATCCTTCCTGACCCGTTTCCTCAAGGTATGAACATTATGGCGTAAACCGGGGAGGGGCAGCTTCCCCCTGTGGGAATGTTGCCTCTCTTGCTCCCCTGTGGAATTAGTAATTTTGATGGCCACAGCGCCCAATTTACATTGAAAACAAACACAGGCATATGTACTAACAAATTTAATATAATTCACCCTGAAAATAGATGCGCCAACCCCCCCCCAAAAAAAACAAAAAAACAAAAACAAACAAAGATGCATGGCTTAGGCACACTGGTATGAACCCCAATGAAAAAAAAGTTTCTGTCGAGGATTGTTTTGGGTTACCCAAGAGTTCTGAAGAATTCAGATCAAATCAAAATAAACCAAACAAGCTTATCGAATAAAAAGAAAAACCTGGCAATCAGGCAAGCAACCATTGTCCTGTTCATGCGGTTAATTTTCATATAATTATTAAAGCCTCAACAAGGAACCCCCTTGTCAGACTTTGTATTTTGATATTCCATGTGTAGGTATTATACTATAATGTTAGATATATCTGTCAAGAATATCCACGAACTTGCTGTTTAAACGTAAAATGATTGGATTTAAATATGCAAATCTGAATTCTTACGTTTGCCCAGTGTACAATTGTGTATATCCATGTCATTGAAAATTGATTCATTACCCGATAGTTCACACATACAAGGTATGTTGGAACTTATTTTGGATCAGTAAGGAGGAAGACAAGAGCTATCAATTGGTACACAAAACTCAAGTAACAGGGCTTAAATAAGGATCCCGAAGGGGTGCAGCCCCAGCCACCCCTTGCTGAAGGGTTTCAAAAGGATGGTTAATTAATGAGGGTTGAAAAATTAAAATGGAATTTTCCTAAACCAAAAATGCAAAAACCCAACGGAGAAAAATTTCGATTTTCTTGGACTCCTAAACTTGTACTTCATAATCAGTTTTAAAGAGACAAATTACTGCCTGAAAGAAAAATATTGTCAATTTAAAAAAGAATGTTTTTGTTTTAAAACGCTATGTTTAACATGGTTACACACATAGAAACACTGAAGCATGCATAGACACCGATTTTTTTTAACTATGTAGTTACAAACCAAACTATAATTATAACTATTCCTGCAATAGAGGGGTATCGTTGCAAATTAATAAGAAGATATATTGAAGATATGAAATAATGAGGTATTTAAATATCCTCAAAAAATGCTGAAATTGGCAAAATCCAGGCATTATGATCTAGAAACACCGGTATATGTAAGAGGGAAATTATTCCACCAAGTGAAATGTTTCATCCATACATACCGCATAGAAAAAATATAAAGAGATTTCAAGACTTTCCTGACTTAGGGAATTTCAGGTGGTTTTATCAGACACGCACTCTTAAGTGAAAAGGCTTGCCTGATTAATTTTCAGGGGCCAAAATGGCCATAGAATATACTCGTTTTACGAAAGATTTGTAAAAAAGTTCATACTTGCCCACCCCTATTATCATACAGGAAAAGGAAATCTCCAAAATTGGCAAAACTAGTAAATATCAGTATTTAGGTCATGATTTCAGCCTTGATAGTAAGGCAAACCAATCACAGGTTAAAAAAAATGGAAAATAGTGCGCCCTCAAGATCTTCAAAAATCGATATTTTTGCGTGGTTGTAAAGCTTTTATATACATTAGCCCTCCCCAGAAATGATTAAGACCAAAACAGCGTCCTTATGGGTAAACAGAACGATTTATAATTAATGTCGCCGGCGACATTAATTCAGTAGACGACGGAAATGGCGTTTAACACAAGCAATGCACGCCGTATGCATGTTTCTCACGGCATGCACCCCGTTTGACCGGTCTGTGACCTTTGTGGTTTTAATATCAATGAGTACCAGTCTATGATATTAATGTAATATACACATTTGTTAATTAAAGTTATGGAAAACTTAAAAGTTAGCCTACAAATTACCTGGATGTCTTTTACCTCTTATTAACGTCCCTATCTGTTTTAGTATGTAATTTTTATTTGCAAATTGTATATCTATTCTTCCAATGGCCAAGACTATCATTTAAGAACAAATTGAAGACATTTCATATTTTGTGAAAATGCGCCAGTGCCGCTTTAATGACGTTATGAACTCCCTTTTACAGAACTTGTTACCCATTGTTGCCAAAGTTGAAGCGATCAATATGATAGTATTGTCAAAGCTTACCTTCTTTTTGTGCAATTTAACGAATCCAATTGCTTCGTTGAAATCTCTTGAGGACATCATTGTCAAAAACATCCGTAACTGGTTTGGTCTCAATAAGTCGAGCATCAGAGACATTATGTTAATTCCTAAGAAATTCAGGGTCTTGGTATCATGGATCCCACGCACTTACCTCTACGCTTTAGATAAAGGGCGAGAGATAGACCATTCGCGAATATAATAGTCCTCTGGAGGTGTGTTGAACTTGCTAGTTTCTGACAATGTCGACCTGCAGCCGAGACATGTCAGAAACTAGCAAGCGAAACACACCTCCAGAGGACTATTATATTCGCGAATGGTCTGTTTTGAGCCGTTTATCTTGCATATACGTCGTGCAAAGAATTAAATGCGATTTTTTTCTAATTATTCAGTACCATTTTGGATACATATCGGTTATAATTTTAAGGTTAAAAGGAAGATAGGCCTAACTATTTTCTTAAAATAAAACCACCTAAATGCCCTTGCTATATTCGCATGTGTACGAGTCTATCAGCAAGAAATAGTCCAGCGGGTAATCTATCTGAGGTATTCGGTGTTTGGGCATTCACCTGTATGCATTGTGTTGAATACTAAAGCCCAATCCAATTGCAATCAATTACGTTCAGTAAGTAAATGAGTAGAGACGTGAAAAGCAAAAGATAAAAGCATTCGAAAAAGGATCGACTCGAGTTGAAGAGATCGGAGATCTAGCTGACTGACAGGAGACTTTAACGGATTCGGTCGAGTGAGACGGCTCTCTCTAGATAGCGATTTTGTTGACTCTTTAGTGATAGTCGTTTGATCGAAATCTTTATAGGTTATATTTATCGGAAAGACGATTGTCTTTTCTTTTTCTTTCGCGGTTCATAGTGCCGTAAAGTTGTTTGTATATAAATCAATTTAGGGGTTTTTAATGTCGTGGATCAGGTGAGTTGTATTTCGCAGTTGCAGCTATTCATTTTGTGTGTATAGTTAGTAGTTGGTCTTAGCTATTTGGCCCACGTGGCCAAAATGTGGTCCAGCAGGGCCGAGACCAATGCAGATAGTGATCATGATAATAGGCCAATGGATCTCAGTCAGTCCGGACTC
>JAMKCH010030078.1:0-34155 GCA_023653785.1 Ophioderma brevispina
AGCAAATGTTTCTATCACTGGACAGAAATTACAGAATTGCTGTTTTCTTACAGGAGCAAACAAATTTGCATTATACATTACTTAGATCAAAGGTTCAGATGACATAAAAATGCAACATTTTTAGTGTAAATTATGGTGGGAGGCTGTGGATACCAGATCACAACATGCCCCTTTCACATCAACACCAGCTATCATATTAAGTGTGAGCCGTTAAGCAACCTTGTGGTATTTAAAACATTGAAGACCCGTCTTTACAGTTTAATAAGGCTTAGGCCAAAAAAAAAATGATTGTCCTCATCCGACCGACCCTAATTTTGAAAATCAGGAAAAGTTGTTTTCCCTTTTACTGTGCAAAAGAATACCGACCCTAATTTTTGAAAAATTCCTAAAAAGGTTTTTTTTTATTCAATTTTAACTTTCTGAAATGTAAAAAAGATGATGTTTAAACAGTTTCTTAGCATGTTAGTTGGGTTTCATAATGTTCAAAGATGCATTTTTGAGTAAGAATCAACTTGATTTTTAGTGTTTGATTAACTTATTAATAGAAACAAACATGTTTCCATACAGTTTGCTATTGACATTTTAAAAAAAAAAGTTCTTCCGACCGACCGACCAACCGACCCAACTCTAAAAGTCATCTATGGCCAATCAAACAATTTTTTTTTGGCCTTAAGTTGGAATCAATCTGTTCAAGTTAAGGACTTTTGTTAGTCCCAATTGAGATATATGGTTAAGTGTTCTTGTGCTTTATATGCATTTTGTGAGATGAGCCACTTCGTGCAAACGTTGAGGGCAAAATTTCAATGGCTATCTATTCATCTAAGTCAAATTCCTATTGGTTGAAATTTGGGAAAAGTACACTAATCTTTTCTCTGATTTGTTGATGCACTATGACATAAACGAATGCATGGTACTTCAATTTGGTGCAGGGGGAGCTGCAAGCAGAGTTGGTTTTAATTGAAGTTTTGTCCATTTTAATTTGAATTTCGACAAACCTAAGTATGCTAAGAAAGTGTATTCTCTCCTGTATTGAATGATGTACCTTTGGGAAGTGGTGGCGTATTAATTGGGTGTCTTCACGTAATACTTCATACGAAAATAGAGGATGAGTATGTAGAATTAGCGTGAGAAACAACGGCAGCTGAAAAAAAATATGATTCTTCGTTAATTTTTGTGTTGCGGTGGTTTCGTATATGAACGAACAGAAGCTTCAATCAATGACTATAAGGCTACTATAATATACACTTTGTGCTTGCGGTTGGGTTCCATCTTGCAGGGTACGTCAGCTTATACTTGCCACATTTTACAATGATGCTAACATTTCATTTTTAGATTATTTTTTTTTAGATAAAATAAACCAATCACTGATAGTACCTATATAAGGTCAATGTCTTCAGGGGTTTTTAAGCATGGTGGCCATTGGCATGTTTATTTTCAAGATTTTTGTAATTAGGTTCAAAAATTTCAAACAAAATAAAATATGCATAAATTTGGTAGTGGAGCTTTACCGAGGCATTTTTAGCTTCAATTAAAATGTGATTAAAATTAGCACCCAGGGTGGGGGAAAAATGCTCTCAGTTGTAACATAAGAAGACAAATCTTGTCAAAATAGGTATTCTGAGAACCAGCAGCGAAGCCTTGCCCCTCCCCCCACACACCCACCAACTACCCCTTCCCCCATTTACAAAGGTCTGGTTACACCACTCTTTTTTGCACACTCTTCAAAAACGACTGCTTTCTGAGACTAAGCTACTCTTTGGAATTATCAAGCATGGCATTTCATACACTAGAGACATGCAGCTATTCAAAAAGTATTGCTAGCAATTTTTACCCTTCTTAGGTAGTGAACACCCATTTTTGGCTGTCTGGCCCAAGAACTATTAGTGATGAAACGCGTCAATGAAATTGAAAGAAAGATAGACTTTTCGCACTCTCCTTACTTTTTTCAAAACCAACCCCATCAGTGACGATTTGCACATAAATGCATATGAATTTTCTTCTACCAATTCCATGTTAAAGACCAACGCAGACATGCAATTACAAAACTGGTTTCTGCATTGAAAACGATTTTATTTGTGAATTTTGGGTTTTTTTAAGTTTACTTAATTCTCATGGTCCTACTATATAGCAACATGAGATAGTCCATTTCTCTACTCCGTGCCAGTTGTCATAACATTGACGCAGCTAGCTTTTATGCATCCGTCAAGGTATAGCCATCTTTGTGCCGAGTGTAATAAACGCCAAAAGAACGCCAGTCCGCTTTATCCAATCGCGTGCGCTTTACTGGTGCGCCCATCAAATCTCTCGCTGACGTCCTGCACAGAGGTAGGGAAGTGATATAGCAGCTACTTTCTGAACGCTTTCAAACTTTGACAAATTATACATAAAGGATTTTATAATTTAAGAATAAACAATATTTATGTCAAACGTATCGTCCTTGAGAGTACAAAAAACTTGTTCTAGTTAATTAAGATGTACGCATTTCGGAAGGAGACACAGTACAAAATCACATTATTTGGGAAGGGTCTGCACATGTGGAATTCAACTAATTTCAACTAATACTTTATACGAGAACCCATATTTTTTCAACACAATAATTTAAATCAGGACTGACACCATAGAGTCTTAGTTCGTAGGGGTATATCTACTAACGCTGCAGACCATGTTATTTGAGATATGGAGCAGTAAGTCGATATCAAAGTGATTGATGGGATTTCTTAGTTGCTAGTCACTAGTTTGTGACTGGTGGTGATCCGCTTGCATTATCTGATGACCCTTGCATTATCTTACAGACCATGCATTCTAAAAATAATGCCTTCTGAAACAATAGATAAGAGATATCTAATACGAGAAGTATTTGCTCATAGTGAATATATTCCAATAGGTTTGTGCTTACTCTACGCAAACAACAGTACAACTATATACCAAAGAAGTCACTTGGTATATATTTTGCAATTCATGAGCTTGACCAATTATGTGGGCTTATTCGATCCAATTTTATAGATCACATTTTTTGCTTCTATTCTCAACAGCTGGGCCTAGTTAAGCAATATTACGCATTTTTTTTTAAGACGGCCCCCAATTTTTCAAAATTTGGGAGATTTTTACAACGGTTGCATTGGTAACTTACTCATTAAACTATATCTGTGAATGTTAAGCTCGAAAATGTCTATTGTCACAAACAAAGGAATTTGTACTAGAATAATTATTATTGGGAAATCCCGCGATAATACTTTCAAACGGCTGCTGAAAACAGCCTTCCCATGTGAAATAGGCGCCATGTACGTGTCTAGCTCATCCACTAGTTGTTTTAATAGTTCAGGCAGTCAAGTTAGAGTTAGTTTGTTTCGAGGTGGTCATGGCACTATTTCATCCTGGACGGACATAAACGTAGCATTCAGCTCTGCCTTCGTCCATTCTTGGATCCCAATTCTAATTACAAAATCACTTATTTTGTGATAAATAGGCATTTTTTAGCAATCTCGTTCGCAGGTATAGTTTCCTAGCAATTACCACAAACTGTGCAAAAATATCAATTTTTGAAAATTGGGGGCGCTCTTCAAAAATGTGCTAATATTGCACAAAATTTGTAATCAGGGTTTTTCTTGATATAACCTCATATTAGGGAGAAAACAGCATATTACAAATCAGACCATGATCAGGTCACACCCCCTTTTATGACATGTATTAGCTGGACACAAGGGAACCATGAACCATTTTATGTAGGGAAAATGATAACTGTGGGTGTATCTTCAGTAAGATAGCAGTATAAGGGTGATAATTGACAAAGTTCTATTGATGTCCTTTTGGGTGAACCATTTGGATGGACTGCGTGTTATCGTCAGTAGATAGCAGCTAGTATTAGGTAAATGTTTTACGACAGGGACATTGATGACTTTTGTGTTATCTTTAGTAGATAGCGTATCAGGGCGAACCTTTAAGTAGGGAACGTTTAATGACTTTTGGGGTTCTGACTATTTAAAACTGCAAGATGATAGATTTCAAGGTATCTGTATTTTCTGTCATATGTTGGTTTCATACAGATTAGCAGGAATATCGCTACGACGCCGGCCGGCTTGCGGCCGGCCATGTCCCTGCACTTGTGCTTCCACCACCTACCGTCACAGAATGTCATTTGGAGGGTTCCCGACCGGCACTTTACTTTGATTGAAATGAAAAAAGTAACAACACTAAAATTGGCAAATAACTTATTGTTGGTCCATATGTTCCAAAAAGTGTAGTCACTTTAAGATTTACACGCCCCACTCAGAGTAGCCTATCTATCACCCTGCAGATTAGACAATTGATACTTAAAAGTAGGGACATTGATGACTTTTGCGGTTATTTTCAGTAGACAACAGTATCAGGGTGAATTATTTAAGTAGAGAAATTGGTTGACTTGGGTTACTTTAATAGATAGCAGTATGGGGGTAAAAAGTATCTGTGTGTATTGATTTTACACAAAGAAGGTTTCCGACTGGTTGAGAAATTAAAGCCTATTACTGTAATTTGATCTTTGGGTCAAGTGTTAGTGTCACAGTACACTGAAATGCCATTGAAAACAAATCCACAAAGTGCAAACTTGGGAGTTTTTTTTGTCTTTTGTGCAATTTTATCTCAGCCATTTTTCGGTATTTTTTGAATTTTTTTTTTTTTGCCTTGTATGTCGAAACAACCATATTGACCAAATATACAGCACTATCAGTGATTGCATAAATCAGAAAAACAAAAAGAAAATCATCAAAAATAAAGATTTTGCCGGTAGAATTTAGCATTTTAAAAACTATTTGGTAAATATGAGGTTTTTTTTGGTCAAGAAAACACATGAACGGGCATCAACATTGGGGGGATGATTGTATGACCCCCATCCCTCAGCAAATTATGGGGGGGATATATCCCCCATCCCCCCAGGGGGATTTACGCCTATGCACAAACATTGCACTACTAGATTAAAGTTAATCAAATTAAGCCATTAAGTATTGGAAGCCATTTTGGATGCATAATGAAAGGAAAATTTATTATCATTAAAAATATTTTCTAATGGTTTTAATTAAATTTCTTGCTGTCAAAAACACCAAGAGAGATAACAAATTACCAACCTGCAGTCAAAAGTATATCACAATCAGGCACTTTATTTATTGGCGTGACATTATTTGAATCATTCAAACGGGATAAAAGTTACAACGTCGATGAGTGAACAAGAAATGATTTTTTGTGTGTGTTTGGGGCCATTTTGTTGATTGCATTATTTCTACAAAAGTTGCTCAAGGTTTCTGTCTGCACATGGCATCCATTGGATTCAGAATTCAACAGTCTACAAACCATTGAAAAAACATCTAATAAAACAAGGCCTGATATGAGGTATGAATGAACATCTAGCCTGGACTATGACGGTTTGCACCTTACTCAGGACACCTAACCACCAACTAATGGTGGTGGTCTGGCTCTCGTCTCAAAGTGGACAGGATATATTTCTGTTTAGGATATAAATATCACTTTAATTTGCACTTGATTGATGTGGATGCCTTTGCAGAACATTTCATTAGGTTATAGAAAAAACAAAGTAAAAAAAGAAAAACCACACAACGATAGGTTTTGACTGCTTGCATCGTAATCTTGCCCTATAAAAAGCATGCTTGATTCTGTCATGCACGACAAGAAAATACTAATATTATCTTATATATATTATGGCATATTTGGCTAGCACATCCACCCTCAACTAGATCAATGACACCATTACTGGCTGCCTGTTCCCAATCCATTCAGTTTCTACCAGTTGCTTTCAGGACATAGCACTGCAGTTGTGCTCGAAGAACATCACAATAATAAAACTGCCGTGAAACAAGGCTGTGTTGGACAACAAGCATCTTTTGCATATCACTGTCAAAGATCACAGCAGCTTGAAAGACAGAGACTGTACGTGCTCTCGTCGACCTTTTTGTGACATTGCGGCTAAACGCTCCACAGCTCTCCATCTAACATCTTTACAGACAGGAAACACGGACTGGCAAGATACTCCAAGACCAGACCAATTCATTCCCATCCACACCTATGACAGAAAATCCCACCTTGGTAGTCAATCGCCCAACCAGGAATGGGTCACCTTGAACAGAATATTATCAAACAAGGGGGTGTCGGTATTCAAAAGCCAATTATTGCACCGATGAGGGCTTGCCGACCAATTCCAGCCTGACAATGTGGCTCTCATCACGGAATGCACGATCACACCTTCTCCACTTTTGTGTACTTGTTGTTACCGGGGGATATAGAATTCTCATCTACCCCAACAATGTCAAACAGTGAGCTGCTCTCCAACTTAACCATTATTTAGCTGATGCATCATACGCAAGAAGAAGATGGCCCGTATTGGGCTATTCAATTTAGGTGTTCACTTTTACATTTTCTCGTGCCCAGCACTGGTGGGTGTCACCAGGGGCATGATACTGCAAATACTCACAAAACAAAGATGGAGGAGTTGACCCAGGCTCGTCGCTGAATTTGGTTTGAAAAATCTCAGACTTTGAGACAAAAAAATATCGACCAACCGGTAGAGCATATTTCAAAATCCTAGAAGTGCTGACGAGGATGTTTTTGTACTGAAAAACATGTGAAAACATTGCAGAAATTCTTCAAAGGTTGTTATGCTTGTTAGTATTGCATTTGGTAAGTTTACTTTAGGCCCTGCCTTGACCCTTGATGAACCAAACTGCGCACGTGTTAATTGATCAGCAATTGACAGCATTCCTATAGCTGACTAATCGGTCATCGACCTGAACTGACTTCACCAGGACTTGTTGTGGTGAGTGTGCGCCAGATAGTTTTCTACAGGACACCCACCGAGTACTGGGACTCAGACTATCTAATTCATTGATAAACATCCATATGCAAAAAAACCCAGAGGTCAACAAAAAATTCGGGAGGTGACTTCTTTAAAGTGACAGGAAGTCCTGAGATTTTTTTAGAATGATGAATTTCTCTCAAAATCCACTGGATCGGTTGTTAACCACCTACCAAGAACAGTTTGAAGGTTTTAGTGGACAAACAGGTGCAAAAGAAAACCGAAAACCTTGTTTTGAACTTGGGCATGCTGTCATAATCGTTCCCCATAGAAAATAGAAAACAATGCTTTGACTTTCTGTCGTTGCACGGGGACAGAAACTACCAAATCATCATCTTATATTACATAACGACGGCGTATTCGACTTATTCAATTCAGGTGTGATCTAATACATTGAGTAAGCATTCCAAATATGTAAAAAACACCTAGGTTCGAGAAAAATTAGGTGGCGCTTCTTTCTGGAATCTCCTCAGTCCTTTTAAGTGGGGGGTGGGGACTGTGCAAAAATTTCATGAGGCAAAAGGCAGTCCCAAACCTGTTACCCAATAATTCACATAATAGGTACCACCCAATGCATAGAAAGTCATTGTCAATAAAATTTCCCATTATTGAGTGTGGATTAGGGTGCATCTATAGCCCCCCTATTTTAAAACTGCTTTCTGATTTGTTCCTAGCATAAATGTGTGCCACTATCAAAACTAAATACCATCAAAAAAATTTCATCAAAATCGGACTTCGTCTTATGGGTCCATCGGTCATTAGAAAGTGTTCATTGAGCAAAATACGCATTTTCAAAAGCAGTATTTTGACAAATCCTTTAATATGTGGCTTTAGATGGCTTGCCATAATTAAAATAGTGCTAATAGTGTCTATTGAAGGTTTCAAGACACTTTCTAAAGCCACTACATTAATAATAGTGCACAAAGAGCAATTATGCAATTATAAGGCAGCTATTGACCACATACTTAAAGGGATTCTTGAAAATGGGCTTCCATATGATTAAAGGTGGTAATATATCAATCAAAAGGTTACAAGACCCACTCTAAAGCCACTGCACTTTTTTGCAAATGTCAGCTATGGTAGCGAGTACTTGATTTCTGAATCAATTAATAGCTGCTTATGGTAACAGAGTATAATCCTAAAATGGTTATGTAAAATTAACCACTACAATGTATGAATTTAGAGTCTGAGTTTAGGTATTACAGTTGTTTTTTTTTGGGGCATTTGTTTGATGTGCGCTTTCGGAGATTCAGCATTGTTCTGCGTTTTTGCTCACAAACTTGAAGCATATTTGTTAGTGCGTTGTAGATCTTGTGCATCACACAGACAGTATGCATGGTTTTACTCTGCGTTCTGCGCGTTTGTCACATACACAATGTTGGTCAAAGATTCCTGGTATGCAGGAGAATTTGACCAATTGTTAACATTCGTGAGAGAAAGCCAGGTCTATTTTGCAGGAATGGATAGGAGTAACCAAGGAGTCCTCATGACCAGTCTGCAAGAGTTGTGCTGACGTAATGTGGTTGAAAATCAGGCTTCCAATTTTAATCCACCCGCTTCTTAGGGCTACTCGTTCTAATGTGGATGATCAGCCAGTTGCCGTAGTGAGTCTGTGGGGAACTATATCCCTAAAGGGTGCAGGGGCCCATGTCCCAGTCAAATAACATAGGTGATGCTTCAAAGCTAATTGCACTTGCAGCACTCGGGGTTCACAACCCTCATTACTCAGTAAACTTGTGAAAAACAGATTGAGGTCATGCCATGGTGCATCGGCAGCTGAAGTGCAGGTCATCCACCACGAACTGTAGATATCAAGTGGCGACGAGTACAAAAAGGGTGTTTCCCGGTATTTCCCATAGAGAATTGTCCAATATGTAGAGACATACTGTGTTATCCGGAGCAAGTTAGTAGAACTTGAAGGGGTTATGTGAAAAATGTTGACAGTCACCTACAGTAGTATTGTCCGTGAGTTTCAAATCAATTTATTGTCCTACATTTGACGGTAAGTTTGTTGACCTTGACCTTTGTTGACCTTTGAACTATGTTGACCTTGACCCCTGTGACCTGGAATCTTCATTGACTTTTGACCCCTTTTGAATATTCAAGAAACAAGTCCCATAAGAGAGTATGTAACTTTGTTCAAATCACTAAATTCTTTTACTATGAACGTATTTTAGAGTGCAAGTTCACTTTACTTCACGTTTCAATGGAAAAGCCCATTTTCGAACTTCAGACCTGCGGTGGACCCATAAGCCGAACTCCGATTTAAGTAGAAATCGATAGGGTTAGTTGTGGGCAATGGATTGGAACATGTTAAGATTGAACAAAATATTTAAAATATAGGGCTATAGATGCACCCTGTTGGATGGAGCACACTTTTACCATAATTCTCTGAACATGGATAAAGCCGACAATAAGTTTCACAATATCGTGTCGAGGATACGTAAGACGAAACATGTAAGGTAATTTTAGCAGTATAGAACAGAAGTACATTTTTTGTGTTTGTTTCTAAACATGGAGAAATTTCCATTTCGTGTACACTGAGTCATGGCAGGTCATTTGGGTGAAAATGTAAGTATCATGCTTATTTTCAATATTGCTGTTTGCATGTAGGCAAGTCAGGATGTATAATTCCAAAAGACTCATACAGGAATCTGCTCTAATTCTCCATGTTGATTACAAATTGCATGTTCTGTAGTGCCGATTCAAAACCTCCCATAAATATATATTGCCACATATATAGATCATTTCGATCACCATGTATGACGACACCCCAAGGCGTCATACCCACAATCCTCTTCCTCTTTTTTCTTGGTTCGACAAGAGGCGGTAACGTACGTATTAGCTTTCCCGTAATTTGTAGAATTTTGGTTCGAGTTAGTACTAGTGTAGTCCTGAACCTGTGTCAATTGTTAAATGTTTCATTTTTTTTTTTTTTTTTTTAATTGTTTCATTTTTTTGTTCGAAGTGGTATTTAGGACTTTATACCTTGACTTGCGTCGGTTTGGTCCAACATACAAACCCGCATAAATTTTCACACCAGAGATGGGGAACTGCGTTTTAGGACGTGGCACTGACGCCACGTTACATATCGATAGTCGTATTTCCCACTACTTCTTATATTGTGTAGGTATATTTTAATATTTTTACACGTGTTATATGTGATTACAATGTTGTGAGAATTGTAATTTAGAAATGGACCGACACGCCTATGGTTGCGATCAAGATGGCGTAGCGGTTGTTTACATTTATATTTATGCGACGACCATTCTTCACGACAATGGAGTACACTTGGGGTGTACTACCTAGTGCCTTAATGCGTTCTTGCAGCCTTATGTTCAACGGAGGTATGGCCGTTGAGTAAAGGAGGTTTGTAAGGATTGTTTGGAAATGCTTTATAAAAATTTCTATCTAAACTTAGTAAAATTGTATTAGGTATCCCGCCTTGGTGCGTGCTCAGGCCGGTTTGTTTCCCTTATAGGCCGCGGCGGTACGTGACTTGTTCGACAGAGTCGCCGTCACGGGACCCAAACCCATGCTGAGCGACGATGGTCATACTACGGGGGAGAATAGGTTGCGCCGTGCGTACGGTCTCGATGCAACTGGTTCGCTATGAGTGACAGGGGTATATCCGTGGGTTTTCTCCGCGTATAACTTGGACGGTAGGGATCTTGACCGGTAATGAGCGGGAGCTACTCCGTGATGTAAGCGGAGTTCACCAGCGTTCAACAGGCTTTTGGGTCTGGTGTCTTGGCAGTCGCCCGCGCCTCAGGGGTGAGTTTGACTGATAGGTACTGGGCGTCGTGGTAGCGTATTCGGTAAACACACGATCACAATACCACAGCTATAGTACCATCGCCGTTACAGGGAGTTCTCCGCTTGCTGTAACGGGGGTTCACCAACGTTAGAGGTTCACACCCCGCCCGGTTGTCGTGTCAGTCGCTCCGTGCCCCAGGGGGCGTAGACTGGCTGGAGACTAGGCGGTGTGGTCACCGTTGCGTTACCTACGATACGTGAGATCACCGACTCATGGTGTCCCCGTCACCTGAGGTGGTTGTGCCCTTCTATGGGTCCGCTACGGCGAAGCTGCCAACGGGGCAGCGTCTACCGGTGCGGTTCCCGCTGCAAGAACTGACGTGCTTAAGCAAACCCACCGGCGAAGTCGGGCCCTTATTTCTCTATATCTATAGGGCGATTTACGGGGTTTTACTGCGCTGGTTCGAGCTTTTGCCTTAATCCTCACAGGGGTGATGTCGGCGGCGGGCGCTGACCCGGCGCGAACTCTCGGTGCTAGTCCATGGTCTGTAATCCGGATTAGACCAAACAAAAGGACCATTCAATGCAGGGATTTGCCGGTCGATTTCGAGACAATACCATTCATCAGCTTTGAATCCAATTCAAGGGAATCAATGTCTGATTGGCGGGTGTTTCTTCAGCGATATTGGGCCATGCTTCGCCTGTTTAGTACGGCCGATTATCCTGGCTCAATACGTGGCCTCCACTCATTACGGCGTCGCTCCCGCGGGGAGTTAGGGCGGCAGGAGTGTTTGCATTCAGCGAGGCGGGGCTGGCGCCTCTAGTCGGCCGGCCCTGCTTCGCTGGTCACCCCCGGGTGGCATCAATGTCCCTTCGGGGATTTTAGCGGTGGAGGGGTCTTCTCGAACGAACCCTCGCGTTGATGGGCCGTTGCTAACTTCTCAGTAGAAATTAATATTACAACGGACCGTTTATCACGGGGGTAAGGTTATAGAGATTTGCGGCGAATTTAGCCCTACGCATTGTCAGTTCTTTACGGGTGATTAGTTGGCCTTTATGCGATGGGCTCCACCTGATGGACTCGTCCTGCAGCCAGGGATTTAGGCTGAGCAGGTATCATTCGTTTTCCATTTTGTGTGTGGTCCATTGCTAAATCCTCTCAGGAGGATTTTAGCGATACAATAGGAACAATCATCTCAGGATGTACGAATCGATACGCGAGACAATGCCTAGTACAGGGAGTTGAATACCTATTCTTTAGGGATCAACGGGCCCTGTGAACGGGGCAGGGGGGCAATGACTCTGTAGGCTCGCCGACGTTGGGGCATACAGTCGCGGCATCTCGCCGCCGCAGTATAACCCGACCTTGCATTGCCGTGAACCGATCCGCCTGGGATTGGCTTGGGGGCCGGGAAAAGGGGGGGTGCGTCACGGCACCATGCCATGCGTTAGTAACCGGGCGGCTAGGGCGTTGGCCAACTAGGTTGGTATGCCTCTCCCGCTGGGGTGGCCTAGCGTCGTATTGCTACGTGTCGGCAGGGGTCAACCCGGGTTTTGATCATATTAAACCGGGTTGATGTCGGTGTTACATCTCTGTCATCTGTCATCACGGTCTATACTGATCCCTGCTTACCTCCAACTACAGCACCGTTGACAATCGGTCATCGGCGCTGGCGTATGCTGTAAGGTGAACATTGGGGAAGATGTCTTAGTATTCTTGCAGTAATACAAAAAAAAAAAAAAAAAAAAAAACCCCCCCTTCGTTTTTGTCCCTGTTCGGGGCGGCGGTGTAGGCGGAGGTTTCGCGGGTTGTGACTACTTTGGGCACACGTGGTGATGCCTTGTATTTATTACTGGTGTACGTGTCAGTTCATGTACTTGCCTTTTAATAATAATACGTCGTACATATAGGCCAAGTACATCAAGGGGATTTTAGCTACTACCCGTATTCTTGTTTCTTGCGGGGGGTAGTTGCTGAGGTTACTGTGGTGTAGGTCTTCGCACTTAATCGCCTCAATCCCTGCCGGGATTCGGGACATGGGGAGCATCGTTTCATCTACCCGAATGGATACTG
Organism: Ophioderma brevispina; assembly: GCA_023653785.1. NCBI lineage: Eukaryota > Metazoa > Echinodermata > Ophiuroidea > Amphilepidida > Ophiodermatidae > Ophioderma > Ophioderma brevispina. Next base: position 12,669 of record JAMKCH010030078.1, read on the forward strand.
GGCATGTGTAAGCCGTGTAGCTTGTTACACTAGGACCAATCTGGGGCTGTGGATGTTGTTGCGGGGAAAAGGAACCCATTCGGCCGGGAACGTGCACCCCCCCCGGGTGCCGTCTTTGCTGCCTGGGGCGGCGCTTGGTCGCCAAGCGTTCCTCGGGACAGCAAGCGTCGGGGTATTCCTACCACACCTGGACGCTCGGGCATAATAGCTTCCGCCTCACTGGGGGTAGAGACTCCGTAGGAGCTTCAGGGTTTTTTGGAGTTCATATTCTTTAGTGATGCCGTACCTTTTTTGGATTCAAACTTCCTTCTAGTTGGTATCGACGGTGTGGGACTTGACTTATCCATTCATCCGGTTCTTCGGGGCGGCGTAACGTTCTTATTAGGCGTTTGCAGCCTCTTAGATAGCGCAGGTTGTCTTCGAGCTCAGACCCCTCCCGGGTCCGAGTTTGGATGCGTTGTTTTTAATAAAAACACAACGCCAAACGATGCTTTTGAGCCAGCCCTAGGGGTTGTGCCGGTTTGGGATTGATGTCTCTCCCCCCTCCCATTCCCGGGGCGTGGTGGGTCTGATCCTGCACCCGTCGGATTCCTTGGTCGCGTCCGTGTGGTTAGGATCTAAAAATTGGAATCACATTGCTATGGTATTGGAATTATGGCGAGCAGCTTGGGATCAATCCTTTTAGCAATAATGCCGGTTGTCTTTCGCGGCGTTTCACGACGATCTGTAGTCATTATTTTCCGGTACGGGAGGCTCTGCCGTCACCATTACGTTTTTAGCTTGTATTATTAGCGGATCGGGTTGACTCGAATTCGGGGATTCGTTCGCCCATTTTGGCGATGAAATACCGTTGATGGATACGAATGGCGATAATTCGTCAGTAGCCGTAAATGTGGGGATTCCGCCCGTAATTTATGCCATATTCATGGCTTCTGATGACTTTTCGATCGAGGGCTTTGGGTATCAGCTCGCCATCTTGGCGATGGATGCCCTAGATGAATGTTGACGATTAATGTCTTTTTGCGTTAAGTTCGTTGTAGGAAAAGACTCGGCCAAGTTTACCGCCCCTGTATATTTCGATGCGGAAGTTTGGTCAGGATGATGCTGGGCGGCCTTTTAATCGCTACCAAGCGTGTGTGGCACGCGCAGCCGAGCCTCTTGCTCGGTTTGTGCCCGATCCCGCGGGGGTCTTTTATCTCACGCTATAGCAGGGATTCTCAGCTCCATTAGGCACTAACGGCCGCCGCGGCGGGTTTTGTTTGCCTTATTTGAATGGACAGGTGCAACATCTCAATCTCTCTGCATGGGGATGGATTGTTGGGTTGTAATGAGTCGTTGCATCATTTTCAAAGACATGGACTTATTTTTAAGCACTTGTGCTGTCAATTAAATATATTGGAAGGGTGGTATCACTCCAATCTATCTATGTCTGGATGTGGTGGCTCTGATTCATGGGAGGTGGGATTGATTTCTACTTTACTATTATTATTTATACACTCTATGTTCGGATTGATAATTAGTTTTCACCGCCAGATGCAGAGTTTCTGTGAACATGGTGGGTAGATATTAGTTATTTCATTATACCTTTCAAGTTTATATATAGAGAAGCAGTTACCTCTTGGTCTGGCATAGTGCTGCAGACTGGATGATACAATCAGTCAGCCTTTTTTAAAGTGAGAGACTATTTGTGGGGTGCTTGGGATGGTTTCTTACACAGCTATTCTTATTTGTGAGATTCCAGCTGCTAGGATTTGATGAGTTTGCCGATCGGGCCACAACGGGTTACTCTTTATCCTTGGAAGCAAACCTATGCACGTTAGCAGATAGTTTGTCTAAGAGTCAAGATGGGATGTTCCACTTAGGTTTCCTCCTGTCATGCCTAATTGGATTCCCCCCCAATTCGCCAGGTGCGTCCCCATTAGTCATTCGATATGATAGGGGAATGCTGTGGGGGCTAGGCATTCGGTTTGCTTGCCAATGCCCTCTTTACGCGGAGATAGCTTAGACTTTAGAGTTTTCGGGAATCGGTAAGATTCTCTTCCTCTCCTGGATGCCTATCCAGTTGTTTAGGGTTTAGGCTTGGAGTAAAGTTGGGAGCTGGTTCTGTTGATCGCGGTGACGTCTCCACATTTGTCTGCTGAGAATTTTGTCAGCCTCCTTTTCAAACGTTTTTATGGTCATGTGTGATGGTGGTCAGTCTCAGGGCGGAATGAGTATGTTCTTTGATGCTTTTTCATTTCACGCTGAATAGCATAGTATGACTATGGTTGTTCCCCCGGAATGGGGTATTTTGGTTGGCCCTTTCCCATTGGATGGTTGGAGATACGATACAATTGGGGTTGCTGTACTATACCGAAGCTTACTCCCCCGGGGTAGGCTTCGGTCTAGAGAGGTTGGAATCGGAGTGGGATTAGTCGGCCTACGCAAGATTCTCCTCTTTTCCGCTCCTCGCACTCGCGCCCTTGGGGACAAGGGAGTGGGATATGGGGGGCTGGACTGCATTAGGTACCAGTTGATGACTCAAGTCTTCCTGTCCTTACGCTGTGTGCGTGTTTTCTCGCAGAGTAGAGTAGTGTGGCCGTCGAGGGTCTGAGGAGTTGGGCTCTTTCAGCCCTCCTCAGTCTCCGATCTACGGGATGCCACTTCCTCTCCGGCCCGTCATGGGCCCGAGCCGGTGGCGATTGGCGATGGGTCTAATGGCTCGGCTGCTCTGAAAGCCTGTCAGACCTCATACTTGGGAGTAAACCTCTCAGTTATGCGCCGTGTGTTGTGCACGAGGGGGTGCTGGTTCGTGTGACGTCTCCTATAAGGTACGTCGCTTATCGGCCAGTTTTTTTTGCAGGAGCACTCTTCAGGGGGGCTCAGCAAATTATTACTCTTAGTAAGTGGTGTGCTTAGGTTTCATGATATTGGTATTGGCGTGACCTTGCGCTGCTCGTACTACTTCGGAAGTGCTTGCAATTCATATTCATCTCATTCATTTCAAGCAATCCGGTGGTTGACGTTTTGCATCCTGCACCCGCCTCATCGAACTGTGCTAATCTGGCGATGTTAATGCAATTTGACATCAAAATGGATTGAAGGTAAGCAGATTCCGTATGAGTCATGTAAGGAACAGTGGTGTTTATAATGCAATCGTAATGAAGCGTGCTTACCTCTCGATGTTGTCCCGGACCGTCCCGCCACCCTGCCAGGAGTTGATCTTGTCGAGGGTAAGACGAAAAGAGGAAGAGGATTGTGGGTCTGACGTCATGGGGGGGTGCGTATAAGGTGATCGAAAATGAATGAAATATATTATAGTGGAATATATATTTAGGGAGAGATTCTTGCATCTGCCTTAAGACATGCCAATTGTTGCATCAACATCGGAGAAGGAAGAAGCATTCCTTACGAGTCTTTAGATAACCACTGTACTTACATTTTTGAGCTCGCACATTTTGTGAACAATGTTTACGATTGATGAAATGTGACATTTTTTGGAGAGGACAAGATTTGACAAACACTCATGTAATTTCTACAAAGGTGTTTGATTGTGAACGTATTTTCAAGTATTTATAGTATGATGTTTTGTATTATAGTAGAAGTCTTATTCTTCGTGCAATGAAGCAGAAGCTAAAATGTTTGGAAGCTCGGTGGGAGCCAACTCACTGATGATTGGTTGGGGTTGAGATGTACATTTACCGGTGGACGAAAGTAGCGATCGGCACTCATCTGAGAAGTGATTGCAGGCGATTGGAGAGCGCACATTGGGCAGGCTGGCGGTGGCTCTGGTGCAGCCATCACGGCCATATTGATGATGAAACGACCACTCCTGTGCGAATCCAGGTCAGTTGACCAATTCCTTGATGGAGAGTGCTACCAGTGGGAGTTCTGTCATAGGTGTGATAGTTGAATTGGTATGGTTTGGCATGTGTCTGCCAGGAATGTGTTCTATGTCTGTAAGAAGTTGAATGGGGAGATGGAGAGTTTAGCAGCGTGGATTCTAGTCATGTCGACAAAAAGGTCGACGAGAACAGTCTCTGTCTGTCGAGTGGTGTGATTTTTGACAGTTGTTCAGCAGCAGGTGCCTTGTAGGCCAGGCGTGATGAGGTTTGAAACTGGAATAATCGTCCCGTTACGTTTGATATGGCGACCGCAAAATTTAATATTCTATAACATACCCAAATTCCGCCAAAAATCTCGCTTTGGGGCCCAAATTTTAGTGGGTTTTAAAAGAGGAATTAATTAAAATTGTGAAGACGAGAAAGAGACGATTTTCTGAGTAAATTCTAAATCATGAATGCAACGCTAAACCGCCGTAAAATTTCGAGCGCATGCAACGCGCGTCAGGTCGCACATGTCATGACCAAAAATGGAAAGTGGTCGCGCTGTGATGTAGTAGACAAAATCTAGGCTCTGGTAATATCCATTCGCGTAGGTGCATTGCCGAATATTCATATCATGATGAATGGTATCTTTCATACAAAATCTTCATATAAACTCTTAGCCCATGAATAATGATAAATCACTCCATTCAAAAGGATAATAATGTGAGACTATATTTTCGTGCACAAGAGCAGAAAATTTTGATTGTTAAATCAACTACAATTGTCACAAAATGCCATGAAAGCTTGTTGTTTTGGTCGGTTTGAATATAACAATAACAACATCTTTCAATTGATTTTAACATTAGATTACGCACGACATAATATATGTTTCATGGTCATTTCATATATAAGTTATCATTAACTACGAGGAAGAAACACGCATCGCGCACTAGAACAATTATAACATAACATGCACAGGCACACACATCTGAGAAAAAATCTCGGACGTATGCGCCTGTACGGGGACTCGAACCCCGGACCTCTCGCTTTCTTGGCGAGTGCTCTACCACTGAGCTATACAGACCGTCCCTGCTATACAGAGATTCGGTATGATACTCATGGATAAGCGGTCGGGGTAAACAACACACACAACACAACAGTGTACGAGATCGGAGGATGCTTACCCGCAAGCCTAACAATGTATCAATTTATAAAGACTATAGACATGATAGAGGCTCACGCGTCATACACTGCAAACAAACTAGTACACGAGATCATTACTGATACTTACTTCGCATTTCTTAACATTTTTAAATAATCATTAACTACGAGGAAGAAACACGCATCGCGCACTAGAACAATTATAACATAACATGCACAGGCACACACATCTGAGAAAAAATCTCGGACGTATGCGCCTCTACGGGGACTCGAACCCCGAACCTCTCGCTTTCTTGGCGAGTGCTCTACCACTGAGCTATACAGACCGTCCCTGCTATACAGAGATTCGGTATGATACTCATGGATAAGCGGTCGGGGTAAACAACACACACAACACAACAGTGTACGAGATCGGAGGATGCTTACCCGCATACCTAACGGGTAAGCATCCTCCGATCTCGGTTATGTTATAATTGTTCTAGTGCGCGATGCGTGTTTCTTCCTCATAGTTAATGATTATTTAAAAAATGTTAAGAAATGCGAAGTAAGTATCAGTAATGATCTCGTGTACTAGTTTGTTTGCAGTGTATGATGCGTGAGCCTCTATAGTCTTTATAAAACATATGTTAGACAGGTTTGTCCAATCGAAATGTCGAGCTGGAAGTATGATTCCACGGATGCTGCGGTGACATCAGTGATCTATACTTCAGTTTGGAATATAGGCCTTTAGTTTTCATTCATCATCCATCAAATTAGAAGACAGCACTTTTATTTCATTGCCGCTTTTTAACCGTATTACTGTTTGATTATAATGGGAAATAGTCAAAAGAAAGATGGAAACTTCATTAAGGTGGAATTACCACTTCTGAGGGCTAAAAATAAAATCTGCAAATTAAAATTGAAGCAAAAAATTAACCTTTCCTTTTTTTCACTTTAAAACTCATATCTCAAAAAGTAAATGAGGTTTTGATCTCTAATTTCCACGATTATTTGTGAAAATCCAAGCACTTGATTTAAGCGGGGTTATTGGTCAAGGAAGGAAAATAATTATTTTTGCCAACTCAACTGCACACCAGAGATCCTCCTTTAAAAAGTTCCCATGGGGCTAGTGGAAATATTCTGGTTCAATGCATATCCAATGAGTATGTTTTAATTTGCTTTTTATCCCATCTCTCTAAGATAATTTGAGAAATCCTTGACACAACAACGACATGTCATTAACATTCACTTTGGAGATATTGGCGATTTAGTCTAGAAAACCAGTTTTCTAAGTTTTAGTATATTTTAGAAATGCTCTTTTACTTTTGTTATCAATTAGAAAATAAGTGCTTGAATTTTCACAAATAATTGTGGAAATGAGAGGTCAAAAGCTCATTTACCTTTTGAGATATGAGTTTTTAAAGTGGAAAAATTAAATATCGGAGCTTGAGAAAACAATAAAATACATAAGAAATATCATAGGCAATTTCAAATTGCGAAGTTACATTTTCAACCATAACTTTTGATCGGAAGGTCATTTTTCTTCAATTTTAATTTTAAGGTTTTATTTTTAGCCTTCTGAAGGGGAAACTCCACCTTAACATTGTGATCACGGCCCATTCTTCTTCCGTTTTTCCCTATAGGTCCTATATATATCAGACAAAATCCAACAAAACTTTTTACAACCTTACATTGAAGTTTTTTGTTTCTTTACTGATTTCTTTTGCCCACCTTGTGAAAAGAACGAAATAAGAGCAAGTAAACGAGAAACGGAAATAAAATATAAAAAGAAGGCAAGGAAAAATCTGTTAAAACTAAAAGTCCTATTTGGCAAGATCATGATTATTTTTCTGAGGGGCTGTGAAGGTAAACGATTTGATTACATGTAATGAATTTTAAAGATGACACTGACATTGATTGAAAAACTCAATTTTCCAAGGTCATCTTGCCTTTTCAAAGTTATACTAACTATATAATCAGAGTATACCCTAATCGCTATGAGTGTGTGGCTTTAATCAAATCGTTGTGCTGCTTTAATTTACGTAATTTTGTGTGTGGGGGGGTCATCGATTGCTTTTACCCTGTGTCCTTTGGCCTGTGGTCCTACTCGGCATGGTTGGCGTCGTTTCCTACTCGATTTTTTTCGCCAATTGTTTATTACCTGGTTTGGCAGAGTGGGGAAAACTACAAAAAGGTCCACCAAACCCAACCACACACCATAGCATAGTACGTTGTTTGTAAAGTTTTATCGTGTGAGTTTTTATAAGCACACAAAACACGCAGAAGCGAGGAAAAGATTAAAGATAAAAACATAATAAAAAGCGAATAAAAGTAAAGTAAAAAGAATCATATGCAAAAGAGATAACAAGAAAAAGAGTGATCACTAGGTCCACTCCCTGAATGAAATGTCACATCTTTCGAAGATTAGTTTGGTAAAATAATCCTGTATTTAAATACATAAATAATCTTCTAAATAACTTTTCAAAATGGAATTCAAAAAGTTCACGGTACTTCCATTCCTTTTCACATGTTCCAAACATGTACTTTCCATTCTTTGGGCGAGTGAGCCCTGAGGTCACTCTTCGCTTATTTCATACATTTAGACGGCAGTTGACTTGAAAGGGTCAAATAACCCCATTTGTCTGAAGTGTATACTACCGGGGGTCTCGGTTTCTTCATGCAGAAAAGCAGAAAAAGGGAACGCGGTAAAAATGGGCCCGGAAAATGGGAGGTGGGGCAGTCAAGGTTTTGACTAGAAGAAAGAGACAAACTATACGGGGCACTAAAACTATAACCCTGAGCTGAAACTGCATTAATTACGTTTCATCAATTTATGGATGAGATCTATAATTATTACTTCTATACACATGCATGCTATATGTTAAAATATCAACGGCTTCCATTTCAGTGACGATGGCGTAACTATACCATGCAGAGTAGGGGGTAACTTTTCTCCTTGGCTCAAATTGGCAGGTCTGTATCGAATTGATGATGACGGGTCTCAAACAACCATTCCTTGGTGTTATTTTAAAATGTCTTTTATACTCAATTTTAATATTCCAATGTTATCTCCCTATGAGGGAATTTAAAACAAATATATGTTATTTGGGGCCTTTTATTCTCAACAGACTATTACTCATAATCAATGGCGACTAAATTAGACTAAATGTACTTGATGAAACAATCGATACTAGGCCAAAGGACTAAAAGTAGTCTAATATTTTGCAGGCCTTTATCACTTACGCGAAGCGCGAACGCAATTTCCTTATGTGGCTATGAACGCGCTGCGTTGACACAGGCGCATATAGCGCTCAGACATGGACGCGAGTGGTCGCACTTTCAAGCGCCACATATACTGATCGAACTTTAGAGAATGATTCCTCTCCACGGAAAAAAAATCAGTTCTTTTTTCAAATGCTTATAAAAAATTCCCCAAAGCGGATTTTTGCGGATTTTGGATATGTTATAGAACATTTAATTCTGCGTCCGCTGGTATCAAAAACGTAGATGGGACGATTAATTCCAGGTTAGGGGTGTAATTTACATCTCACGCCTGGCCTAGTTGTCCAACAGAGCCATATTCAACAGTTTATGCATGTGATGTTCTCTCCAAAGCACTGCAGGTGCAATGCCTAAAGCACTGGTAGAAACTCAGATGGAGTGGGACGAAGGCAGCCAGTAATGGTTCTCATGGTCTTGTTGAGTACTGTGTCCAGCTTCTTTGTGTGAGAGCTATTGCACCATGCTGGGGCGGCATATTCAGCAGTGCTGTAGACCAGAGCCAAGGCGGTGGTGCATAGGGCATTGGGCTGCACATGCTGACTCGAGGTGTTAGATAATTCAAACAGTATGTGTCCAAAATTCAGAGGGTGTGAGGTCTTCAGAACAATTTTCATGGTTAGTGAAACTTCATGTTTTTGGAAAGAACAGATTTTGACAGAACACTGACAACTAACATTTGATCATGAGATTCAGGAAAAATTAAAGGGACAAGCAGTGATAATACAAAAAAATCGTGAAATGTGAAAATGCATGCATGTACAATTCTATATAACTACTTTAAGTTGGAAAAAAAAAGCAAAATTAGAAAATTTATCATACAATCTCCTACATATAAATAGAGCAATGGCATCTCAAAATTTACACAAAACAGCTAATTGAGGTTTACACCAATACAGAATAAACAAAGATCAATAGTGTCTGTGTTTGAGGTCAAACTGCACAGATCATGGTGCACAATATTACGCTTATAAATCTGGGATATTCACACGAATTGATTCTCCTTTGGGTCGTCTCTAGTACTAGCATTATAAGGAGTGGACCACTTAGGAAGGGACATTGATGACTTTTGGGTTATCTTCAGTAGATAGAAGTAGAGAAATTGGTAAATTTTGGGTTATCTTTAGTAGATTGCAGTATGAGGCGAATCATTTAAGTATTGAAATTGATACCATTTGGGTTATTTTCAGTAGATAACAGTATAAGGGTGAACTTGAAGTAGAGAAATTTGCAACTTTTGGGTTATCTTTAGTAGATAGCAGTTAAGGTGGATGACTTAGCAGGGGAAATGGGTGGGTTATGATAGTGATTGAGGTTTAGGGAGGGGAGGCACGTCCTGGGATGTTATGTTCTGATTTTGTTTTTGTATTTTGTAACCTTTTTTCTATCGGTTACCACAACTAATCACGCTCTGCATTTGTGTGGTATCCTCATCCTTTTTTTTCTTTTGTAATAGATTTCATACCTACTTACATGTATAATTTTTTTTTAAAAAATTAATTAACTCTAAACAATTTTCAAATCACTCTAAGTACGAAAATGAGACTTTTGGGTTATCTTTAGTGGATAGCAGTATAAGGGTGAACCATTCAGAGGCACATTGATGACTTTGGTTTATCTTCAGTAGATAACAGTATAAGGTAAATCTAGTCCTGATGATCATGACTAGATAGTCTTAACTTTTTTATGGCTGCTGTTATCATAGACTATCTAGTCATGATGAGTTGTGTGTTGTGAAAGTGCCATTTAAGCCAAGATACACAGACAGCTTCTGCTCTAACTTTACAGCTGCAAAGTGGCTTAAATATTCATTATTTGCAATAAACGTTATATTGTAGGCAGATTTGAGAGTCTTCTGCATCATGTGATAACCATTTTTCCAGATTTAAAATTCACATTATGAAATTTTCAGGTGAATCTTACCCTTGTTGTGTCTACATTGGGCTGCCAAATTTGGCAGCTTGTGTACATGTTGACATGAACTTTTTTTGGAAAAAATTGTAGCATCGGTTACAAATTGTTAAGACAATTATTCTATAGACCCTAGAGATGCTATGTATGTCAAAAGAAAATTATTTTTTTCTTTTTATTTAGGAAATATACATCTCAAAACATCTCAACCTTAAATGGCATTGGAACTCCACAGAACAGTTGTAACTTATGGCACCAAAGATTATGTCCAAATTAAAGGTAAATCATGATTTTAAACGTTTCAATAGGGTTGAGATTCAGGAAATGGTGTTTTGTTTATTTGTTCTGTGTATGGTACTTTTAATTTGTTTTTTGTTTGTTTGTGTTTGTTTTGTTTTGAAGGACAACTCATTTAATTTGAAAAGGTGATTTAGAGTCACACACAAAGGATTACAAGTGATGGAATTTGTGTTTTGAAAAAGTGTGGTCTCTGAAATTAGAGATATCCCAGCAAATTTAAAATACTCCAAATCAGTAATTCTGTTTTTTGTTTTTTTTAAGTTTGTACATATTACTCTTACCTGTTTTAAAACAGGCAAAGACCACAGAAAATATATAACACCGAATTGAATTCTGATTTGTATGCAAACCTGTGCAGGGCGAACAATAAGCAAGGTCTTTTGCCTGTTGTATTTGTGCAGTTCATGCGGTCATGTGATCCTGTGTAACAAATTTTCACAGTAAATAAATTTGCACTATGTTGACCTCCACATCGACAGTATAAATTGAGTAAAATTTTCAACATACAATTGCAATGTCTATAACCCTTAGTAAAATGCCGTAGTAGTAATGTCTGACGATCGATACATAAAGGATAAATATAAACATGTATAGCAATCAGATGAAACATGCCCCAGAATAGCAGATGTAAAGCAACTGGAAATCAGCTTTTCAAGTCTTTCTCACAGCCAGCCTAGGCCTACAAACGCCATGGGCGTGGTCAAATATTTCTTCCCATTTGAGAGCGTATCCTTGTTTGATAAAAATCATGACCCGTAACTTTTTTAAGGTATCCTAATGCTAATTTTTATGCTACTTTGCAAGAGATTTTTTCTTCTCAAGGGATTTTCGACTGCAATTGACAATGGAACGAAATCATTCTGTCAACGCATGCGGCATGGCACGATAAACAAAGTTAACAAACTTACCACGTTTCGGCCAAGTTCGTCATCATTTTCATGACTTCTTCATTCCAGAAAATATGTAATATACATCTCCTCTAATCTTCCGAATATGCTTTTGGACATCACTGTCGCGGATTTTGTCAGTTAACTTTTGAAGATATCAAAACTTACAATTGCGCGGCGCGGCGGGCTTAGGTTAAAACTTGTATCAAAGAAAACCACTCTTCCGTGTTATGCAAATAGCGATGACGTACGTGGTCCACTTGACCGGGAGTTTGACGGGACTTTCCCAGCAAATAGTGTTGAGCGATAAATAAAACCTTTGAGGTTAATACTTCGGTTAGTTCAGGATAAATTATTCTGTAAAATATCTTATACGAATTCAACATATCTTTACGTCAAGAAAATGTTAGCAGCATAATAAAACGTTTAACAATTTCTCCATAGTTTTTAAAATGTAAAGAATATATAACATTTTTGACTCAAAAATGTTTTTGACATTTTTTAGTTAAAATAACTAAAAACAATCATTAAAATAAGTAATCAAACTTAAAGGTTCGTTCATCAAAATAACTAATAAAGACCAGACCTTTCGCTCCTAACTCAGGGTTGTACGTTTTTTTCGATCACAGGAGCAAGGTTTTGAGCTATAACTTTTACTCCCTTACGCGTACAGGTTTAGAAAAAAAAGAGCATTGTGGGAAGTTACTTTTTTCTCTTCATCTTATTTTCACCCTTTTTTACCTCACCCATTTTTCTTTATCAGCTTAGCATTATTTCCCCAATTCTCTTTATTTTCAGCACTCTCATATCATACATTATGACTCATTTATTTGACCATTGATTTTGTTTATTTTTGATTATGTTTCTGATATACCTTTCTTTTGTTAACCGCTGTGATACTTGGTTTGTCTCTGTAGAGCGCTTTATAAGTATCTGTAGAGTAGAGCGGAGTGTAGTGTAGTGTAGTAAGTATAGTATAGTGGCCGTCAGCTCTATGATGATCACTGTATTTATTTTGATAGAACAGATGGTGATATCTGGTCTCTTAGCTGTCTCAGTGATTTCTGGAGGGAACATTATTTGTTTGTGTTCCTCATCCATCAGGAATATCCAGTCATTGGCCTTCTTCAGAATGTTGGTTGGCCCTGTCTTTGGCAAAAAAAAAAAAAAAAAAAACGGGATGGAAACTGCGCAATGCCTCACGGGGTACTAATTTTATGTACTAGAGTATACTATAGGTTTATCTTTATTTGGAGCCCTGACATTGAATGCGATAAAATTGCCAGGCCAGTGTCCATACCTCCTTTTGCATAATTCATGAGATTCAAATAAGTCATGTGGCCCGATTCCGCCAATCACCGTATCGCCCACCTCATGGGTTGAGCGCGATTCCCTGGCCTGGTCAGATTTCTTCGTGATTCATTGGCAGGTACGTGGCCTTCGAAAACCAAGCTACCAGAATTGTGATTATTGCTGCAAAACGGTACTAATAATGCTGTGTATGTCAACGTGGATGTGGAGTTATAATAAATTGAGTTTTGAGAACCAATCACATGCAAGCTGTAGCTTCCTTTCTAGGCCAAGGCGTACGGTTCTGTCCCGTGCAAACTTACCTGCGCTATACGATCCATACAGCTTGGGGTGCGCAACGTACGAGCTCGCGCAAAAACACAAAAACAAACCCCTCGCTGCCTAGAGTAAAGCAACAAAAAGCCATACCGCCCGCTACAAATTGGTGTCAAGAGTGGTATTTTTGGTATTTTGGAGGCTACCGCTTGTGTGTGGTGAGGAATATTACATAGGCCTAGAACATGGCCGAAGGCGGCGAACTTAATAGGATGATACCAATGAGGGATGAGAGAGGTTCGACAATTCCAATGGAGGATAGGGGACGAGAGAGGATGTTATCAATGAGGGATGAGAGAGGTTCGCCGATTCCAATGGAGGATAAGGGACGAGAGAGGATGTTAACAATGAGGGATGAGAGAGGTTCGCCACTTCCAATGGAGGATAAGGGAGGAGAGAGGATGTTACCAATGAGGGATGAGAGAGGTTCGCCAATTCCGATGGATGATAGGGAACGAGAGAGGATGTTACCAAGGGGGGATGAGGATCAACGGCTTCTGTGGAGGATGGAGGACGAGGGAGGATGGCTCCTTTGGTGGACGACAGACGGAGTGCCATGGAGGACGGAAAGCGAGAGGGTGAATCGTGTGGGGCTTCAGAGTGTGATGATAGTGATGTGGAGGGCTTCCGCGAGGACGACTCGGTGCGAGCTTCTAGTGATGAGTATTATACTGACACTGAGGGTCAAGATGGTGCTGTTCGAAGGAAAGAGGGTCCCGTTACCGGGCTTGGTGGTTATCGCAGTAGGCGAAAGTTGGGAGGGAGTGATGCCACTAGTGCGAATGAGGGTAAGACACCCTTTAAATTAGATAAGGGAAGTGATTCTGGGTGGATTAAAGAGCCTGCGGACGACCGTTGTTCTGATCCCACATTGGAAAGGGCATTACACGAGCACATACCGCGAAGGATACTCTGGGGGCTCCATCCGCACTTACTTACCTTCCGACGTGAATTGAGAAAGAGGGCTTATTGATTCACACCAGTAAATATCTTGAGAAACAGTTAAGTCCAGCCCCACAGCAAATGAGGCGTTTTTTTTTTCGCCTAAGATACCCTAAACACTGAGAGAAATTGCGAGCCCTGGGTTGGCAAATCTGGTTTATATCAATATTAGTATAAATTGTAGGAATATCAAAAAAAGGTTGTCATTGATATGTTATTTCGATCCGACAACTACTTTTGAACCGTATTTACAGGAAACGCCAGACTGAAAAAGTGCTCTGACCAGGGTCCACGGTCATGTTAGTCTTCACTGTCCAGTAGCTCGAAATTTTCGGATAACTAGCCTGAATTTCATGATTGATTGAGTAGGAGATCTGATGACCTTCAAGAGAATTTAGCTTAAGTCCGAGATGTTCCTTAGAGGAAAAATGACGTTTTCATCTCGCCATTTTGTACAGGAACGAATGGACCAGTATTAGTGGTGTGAAACCTATAGCGGGCGTGTAAGAGACTAGCGAAATACTTTGTGACCCTCGCCACCTGACCTTCGTAAATACATTTGATCTTGTCAACTTGTTTTCAAAACACCATTGAACTAAGCCCCCTGGCATAGTGTTGTCTGTGCAGGAGCGGGGGGGTGGGGGTCAGCGCAGTATAACTGCTCGAGAGGCAATGCAATGTAAGTGTGAATTGAGCTGGTAAAACACTCTTGGCTGGCGGAGGTTTATGAATCGAATGTAAAATGACGAGTCTAATGTGCAAAATTCAGCATTCCTGGCTTGTGCAATGTTTTTGGCGGCCGTATTAAATGCCACAGTCTATATTGATAAAAGATAGGCCATGACAACTTTTTTGTGATGTACATGCCGGGTTTTACCAGTGATGGCGGCGCTCTTCTTTTATCCGTAAAGTGAAGCTATTGTGATACATGTTACATTGAAAGTGTCAGCTATAATAGGCCTTTGGTGTAACATGCTTACAAGCACCCCCCCCAACCCCAACCCCCCCCCGCCCCCCCGAGTAAACCCCCTCCCCTACCCCCTCCCCGAGTAAGCCCCTCCATTCACTTCTCAAAGGCCAGGCACTATACGGAGCAAAGAGTAGTATTTACTCTGATATATGCTTTAAGCAATGGAAAACAGAAGTGTTTTTTGGTGAGTCCCTCTCTAAGACTCTTCAGTGGATAGCAGAATATGGACATTTTAGGACATACTATTTTGGTGCTCACTTAAAAAAAATATTCTCACGAATGATCACCAATGTGAAGGGGGTTCAAATAGACATTAAATGCATTAATTTAGGAAATCTGAGGTCTCTATATGATTCACAACCAGTAAATAACTTGAGAAACAAGGTAAGTCCAGCCAGCCCCACTGCAAAATAGGCGGGTTTTTTTTTGGTGACCCTCGCCTAAGAATAAACCCTAAAACTGAGAGAATTGCGAAGACCTGGGTTTTTGCCAAATCATGTTGATATCAATTGTATAAAATCTGTAGAATATCAAAAAAGGTTGTCATTGATATGTTTATTTTGATCCGACACACTAATTTAATTAAACCGTATTCTTACATGGAACACTGACTGAAAAAAGTTGCTCTGACCTCCCGGGTCCACGTGCATGCTAGTCTTCACGACCAGTAGCTCGAAATTTTGGGGAAACTACCCAGATTTCATGATTGATGAGTAGGAGATATGATGACCTTCAGCTTCAAGCAGAAGTTAGCCATTTAAGGGTTGAGATGTTCCATTGAGGAGAAAATGACGTTTTCATCTCGCATTTTTTACAGTAACGAATGGACCAGATGATTTAGTGGTGTGAAACCTTATGGGTTCCGGTGACGTAATTCCGCAGGGGGAGAGCCGATTATAAGATGATCATTGTTAGAAAGGAGGCGAGTGGGCTACCCCCCGGGAAATTTGAAGGTACAGAGTGAGAAGAGACACGTTTGGAGAGAAATGATTGCGGTGACATGAGAAGGGATAGAGGACGATCAGTTGTGGCGTCGCCGGTACGACGAAGCGCAAAAGAGGGGGGTATTCGGAGTTTCAATGACTGGGATTGAGGAGCAGTTTAGAGAACGCGAAGGCCCCAGCGGAGAAAGGGAGATTGATTATGCATGGAAGGGAAGAAGTAGGAAAAACAGGGGGAGGAAAGGAGATCTAGAGAGGAGGAGGAAACGCTTGGCAAAATTTATTAGAAGAGCATAAGGAGAGGTTGAAGCAGGAAGAGGAGCAGCTCCGGAGGGAGGGAATTGAGGGAGAGGGAGGCGACAGTTTGTTAAGGATAAGGTGACCGATTGAGGAGAGAGAGATCGAAATCGTGGAGAAAGAGTGGTGAGCACAAGCATGTTGTTTGAGGATTGATCTTGCTGGAAAGAGCGCGGCGGGAGTGAGCGACAGGAGGGGGAGGGATAGTCTTTGTGGGAAAGAGAGTAGAAGGGCGACAGGGATCAGGCGGCAGATCTGGGCAGTATCCACAATATCGGTGGTGAGGAAATGACGTATGACGATCGAGGTCGATGATTAGGATACCCTAGTGGTGATTTGGGTTGCGGGGCGGAGAGGACAAGGAATCAAGTCAAGGTCGAAGATCGGAGAAAGAAATCAGGGGATGCTATGGAAGTATATACTTGAGAGGATTGAACTGGAAAGAAGAATTGAATGGCTCTAAACGGAAGGCCAGTGATGACTTGGTGTATGCCTTATCTGGATGGGAGGCAGACAGAGTGGACTGAGCAGGGGAAATCGGGGAATACCCTAGGGCTCCGAAGCGTTGTTGAGCCCAGCCGGCAGTCAAGCGAGGAGTTATGCAAGCGATACAGCGCTGTATGTACCACCTCATGTGAGAGAGGAAGAGAGGAAGGGACACCGAAGGTGAGGGTTGCAACATTAGGCAGGGAGGGAAGGTCGGCTTATGCTCAGCAGGTTGCCCCACCACAACCACTAACAGAGGGGAAGAGGGGGTGACGAGAGCTGAAGAGTTCGCACAAGATTGTGGGACCGCAAAAACCAAGGCTGAGAGAACCCGTCTGAAATATAGCTGGTTAAGACTCCGTGGAAAGATTTTCGCCTGCATTTGAAACGTGTGAGAGTACAATTAAGTGGACGGACGGGAGGACTACCCTCCAAGCTGTTTACGTGTTGCCAGGGTGATGCTCTTGCGGCTTTGCCGCGCTGAGTGAGGCGACAACCAAGGAAATGGTCGCATGAGGAGTTATGAGGAGTTGATGGAGGGTGAGTCAAAGGAAGTTTGGACCCAGAGAGTGCTACTTTGTACTGAAATTCCTTTCAGAGTTGACTCGGAGGAGGGAGCAGACACCGGGGAAGTGGGAAAGTCTTCACAGCTCGGGCCTTGATATTAAAAGATTGACTACTTTTGGGCTTACGCTAACGGAGAAGAGAGGGGCGAGACCGTTGGCTAGAGACCACTTTAAGAATGCCATAGCCGTCCCGGTTATCCGGCAAGACTTGTTTCAGGCAAAGACCAGAGCATTGGAGGAGCGAAGGATTCCGACCAGCCTCATGCGTTGTTTTTGAGGCTTTCTACCATAGCGAAGAAGATAGGGCAGGAATAGGCTAGCCATACTAGACTGATGGAGTCTCAGCTGCAGCCGGTCGTTGATATGGCAAACTGGAGGCTAGGATGGATGCCAAGATAGAGGCTGTGTGGAAACGGGTAAAGCGCACCGGTTGACGGAAGGTGCTAAGCAGACCAGGCACACTGACGATGCCACCTACCGGAGGTTACCAGAGTCTAAGGAGTGGTTGTTGTAAACGAGGTCAGGGTGGGCCTTCAGTGGATAGGCCTTACCAACCAGGCGGAGGCCGTGGTGTGTTTGCTGTCCACAACCGGGGACATATTGCTCCCTAGGGTCCGTTGGGGAACCGGGCGCCGCCTGAGGGTAATGGATATTGTTTTGTATTCGATGTGAGAAGACAGGATATGTGGCCCGTAACTGCAGTCACCAGAGCGTCGTGTGCCGCAGGTGTTGTTGTAAACAGGAGGGACACATGGCTAGATTGTGTCAGGGGACTGGCGGGAAACGACTCGGCCAGCACAGGGGGGACATGGGGAGGGCCGGCGGCCCGGTCAGGAGGCCCATATCCGGGTAGATGAGGGGGTTGGGTTATCGGTAAGGTGGGGTGGCGAGGAGAAAGGAGGTGTGTGCTACTTAATGGTGTGAAGAACACATGGGGGAGGGAGTCAATTGTGAGTGTCCACGTGAAGAACTAGGAGGAGGGTTGTCAGAGGAGACGCGAGAGAAAGTGATAACGACATGTCTTAGGTAGGTGGTAGGAAGTCGAGGTGAGAGAGGGATAGTCAGTTGGGTTGGAAACTTGCATGACGTTGAGGTAACAGCGACAGTGGACTATTTCCGACTTCGCCAAGGCAACCTTTTATCCCAGTATTGCTGAAAGGGGTGGCGGTATCTACTTCCTGTGTGATAACTGGGACCGTCGACAGTCTCTATAGGTCCGTTCACATTTGTTTACTTGAGCCGGGGAAGAACGACCTAGTTGTAACCTGCTCTATATAAACGCCTGTTACAGGTTGCTGATGGAAGAGAAGTAAAGGTGCATATGGAAAACTTTGCTGCAAAATTGCAGGCTCCCTTTAATATCTACAACACTCTCAATGTAACTTACCTACTCAAAACCAAATCCTTATTTTATCTTTGTAATTATGCGTTTAGATTCCTGTTTAATGACAGGGATATTTTTGCGGAGAGAAGCTGTACCTAAATTATATGAACTGGTACCTGCGATGAGGCCCAGGTGCCAGTCATGCTTCTCGCTGAAAGATATGCTGTTGATGCTTATGCTGTGAAAACTTTCAGGTTACTACACTCATCGAAAAAAGGTTCTTCGAACGCTCTGCATTTACCGAAGCTCCCAACCGTGTTAAAGTTAATGACCCTACGAATGTGATGGTTTGATTTGAAGGATCAAATGATTCAGAACGACTCAGGCTTCCCTGCCCAGCCCTCCCCCGAATCAATGTTGTTACAATTTGGCGAACTGAACAAGACATGTGACTTTTTCCAACATTAAAGCAAGGTACCCATGACGCTTCTGTCAATGAGTCCACATCCACTTATGGTTCTTGTACATGTATAACCTATTGGTAAACATCACCTTCGGGGGGGAGTGGGATAGGAAGGCGCAATAAATGTAAACCCCACTAAATAATTTAGTAACCTAATAGATATGTTTTTAATAAATCTGCTTCGGTTCTCCAACATTGACGCGGGGGGGGGGGGGGGGTCGGAAGCTCATGTTTTTATTAATAATCTCAGTAAAAGTAATTAACATAGGACTTATACGAATAGACGATTTTACTGTATTTTTGGCGAGGTACAAAGAAAAAATAAATGGGGTTGGGAGTGACGCCGTGTCTGACAACAAATAGCACATTTTCCTTTATTTTGACACACATAGTTATACCACAAGAAATTGAGTGGTTTGAGGGATGAATATTTAAGATTTTCGGTCAGTATTTTAATAAATCCTCTTATCAGCCCTTTGTAATTGTAATCGCTCAGGTCACGCTCATAGCGATTGGATGGTAGGGAATGGGTTTGTTTGTTTTTTTTTCTTCAGGCGGGCGCCAATCGATCTCAACCAATCAGAGCATTTTTTGGAGTTTGGGTAGCCACCCACCTTTCTTCATGAAATGCCGTTCGCCCGGCGAATGCTTCTTTTTGTCCACAATCGCTTTTTAAAGAGAAGCCTCCTATCCATTCCACAGTCATCAAAGGGCACACCAAACAACAAAATCGTATTAACCGCCCGTGTAAATTGGTATCGATTTTTAACAGAGACATGAGTGTTTTAAACTTCGGCGACGACTGTTCATAAAGAAATTTGAACCAAATTTGACAGAATGGTCGTGTACATATACAAAATCGAATAGAAGGCACCCGGTGAAAAATATTCAAGTAATTTATCAGCAAGATCATTCAAAAGCCCAAAAGACCCATTTTCGAGGTATGTTTCATTACGACATTCTTCGACACTTAGTAAAAGAGACTACTTTACCATATGCATTATCCCATTCGTGGGGAGTGGGATTCGGAAGCTCAATATGTAACACCACACTAAAATAATTTTAGTAACCTAATTTTCATTTTCTTTTTTTTTTATAAATCTGCTTAGTGTTCTCCAACATTGACGGGGGGGGGGGCGAAAAAAAAAAAAAAAAAAAAGACGACATTTCATAAAGAAATTGAACCAAATTTGGACAGAATGGTCGTGTACATATACAAAATCGAATAGAAGGCACCCGGTGAAAAATATTCAAGTAATTTATCAGCAAGATCATTCAAAAGCCCAAAAGACCCATTTTCGAGGTATGTTTCATTACGACATTCTTCGACACTTTACCTAGGGGGCAGGCAAGGTCAACCTGCATCGCAATGCTATAAAAAAATTATGCATGTAAAATAGTTTAGATGGATCAAATAAACACCCCCAGGGTGGACACGTAAATAAATATGCTGCACGGGACCTACAAGAGGAGGGGTAAAGTTTCTATGGGGGTCAAATGTTTAAACTGCTCTAAATCTAATGTAATGTAGCTCAAATTATTCCTTAGGTAACCAGGAGTAAAAGAGTCAATTGGGTCACTTGCGTGTGGTGCTTCCTTTCCAAGATATTTGGGAAACTAGGCTAAAGGTCATTTGTTTATTCAAGAAAGGTCAATGTTTGTAATACCCAGATTTCTTTGTAAAAATATTTTTTAGAATGTTTAATGATACTGATTCCAAATATGAAATGCTTTTGCATTTTTGGCTTCATCTTCTTGTTATACTGGAAGGGTTCAAATTTCCCTGTAGGACTCTATGGGGATGGGGACATTACACCCCTCCCTATTTTAAAGGGAACCAACCCTATGCAAAATAAAAGGCATATTTTGAATCAGTATAATTAAATATTTTTTTTTTGATATTTTTAACAAAGAAATCTTGGTATTACAAATGTTGACCTTTCTTGAATAAACAAATGACCTTTAGCCTATTTTCCCAAATATCTTGGAAAGGAAACACCACACGCATGTGATCAAATTGACTTTTTTACTCCTGGTTATCTAAGGAATAATTTGAGCTATATTACATTAGACTTGACCCCCTCGTAACACCCCCCGTGCAGCTGATTGAAAAACGTGTCCACCCTAGGAATGTTACTTATGGTCCATAGAAGCTACCCAGATAGGGCACGTTTTTATAGCATGAGATGTCAGTTTGCAATGGAATATTAGGGTTTGCCCCCTCCCTATTAGTAAAAGAGACTACTTTACCATATGCATTATCCCCTTTGTGGGGAGTGGGATTCGGAAGCTCAATATGTTACACCACACTAACATAATTTTAGTAACCTAATTTTCATTTTCTTTTTTATAAATCTGCTTAGTGTTCTCCAACATTGACGGGGGGGGGGTGCACTACGAATAGACGATTTTACGGGTATTTTGGGGAGGTCACACAATATAAAACAAGTCGGGATTTGGACGCCGTGTCTGACCAAAAATAGCACATTTTCCTTGAATTTTAGCACTCAGTTATATCAAACAAACTTCAGTGAGCTGAGAGATGAATA
>JAMKCH010030079.1:0-18166 GCA_023653785.1 Ophioderma brevispina
TACGTCACCATAAGGAAGAAAGATCAATTTTCTAATGCTTTTTCGCGGATGAATAAGCCGATCGGATCCCAAAGATATGGTTGACAAAAGGGAAAAAATGGCACGATACCACGGAACATTTTGACCAAATTGATGAAAAATAACAATAAAAGACGGCTGTGAGTAACATCAAAATATTTTGATTTTACATCAACCATAAGAGGAGGAAAAGTCATTTTCTAATGGCTTTTTTCGCTGGTGAACTAGGCCGAAATCGGATCGAAAGATATGGTTGAAAAAAGGGAAAAATGCACATTATTTTCACGGCTTTTCGCGCTACGCGGGGTGTGTTTGAAGAGGTTGAATGAGCTTACGTTAAGTGAACCAGATGAAATTATTATGGCGAGAAACCTTAAGTGAAGCCATGTTATGAACCCTGTGTAGGCTGGAAAGATTGATAAATGATGAGTGTAGTATAAATGACTGACAGTAGGCCTTTAAGTTAAGAAACGAAAAAAATATATATATACGCTGCCTTTTATGCGATTATTTAAAACGATGTTGGTATTGTTAATTTAAATCTTTCATTCGCTCATATATCACCGGATTGGATTTTCTGATGAACAATTCAAACATTGAGCATGCATCATCCGTAACTAAATATACTGGTTTATTAAACCATTGTGGCAATTTGTGTATGTGGTATAGGTCATGGTCAATAGTGATCATCGGATAGCCAAAAATTGCCTATTGTGTTTAGCTCAGTCAGTTTTGATCACGGAGGACCCACCGCACACGATTAACGCTTTTATCTAATGGTTTTGTTAACCAGAATTTTGTTTTCCTTAAGTTATGATAACGCAAACCCGTTTAAAAATTTTACTCTTTTCGAATAAATTTAGAGCGTTTCATGTAAGAGTTTACCAGGATACAACGTAGAGATATTTTTTCAGTCTCAATCCAGAATAAAGTTTGTCGCTTTGATTTATCAAGTTGAACCATTACGATTGTGCAATTATTTCCACGCCAGATAAGATATTGGTGGTTTTGTTGTATTAGATGGTGGAAATTGGCATAGGTGTGGATTAAAGCATTTACAGTAAATAGACTCTTTCTTGTGAGGACTGTTTGTCGGTGTTGTATCTTGCCTTTGGGAGGTGGAAAAGACTTGCGGTAGTTATTTCATCATTTGATGTAGTTTTTATTTGTGGAAGATGACTATCGTGCTTATATATGGTTCTTCTTTGATTTGAAAAAGCAGTCCAAGGTCAAGTTCTCTTGGTTTGTACATATGATTGAATAACCACAAAGTTGGTCATGTGTCAGATGAACGCATATTGGTTGTTGTTACTGGAACTCGCCCGATGTTTTGCAGAAAACCACATGAGTTCATTTGTATGCTTGATGTGTTAGGCCTGAGTAAACTCGGTGGAATTGTAGCAAATGATGTCTCGGAGTTTCCAAGCAGTTCCTGTTGCT
Organism: Ophioderma brevispina; assembly: GCA_023653785.1. Classification (NCBI taxonomy): domain Eukaryota; kingdom Metazoa; phylum Echinodermata; class Ophiuroidea; order Amphilepidida; family Ophiodermatidae; genus Ophioderma; species Ophioderma brevispina. Next base: position 1,459 of record JAMKCH010030079.1, read on the forward strand.
TTTAACCAGAGCGTCCACTTTATGTGAAGATTATTAGATGACGACTCTGCCATACCTCAGGGTTGTAGCTTGTTGAGAGCGATTTGAAGCAAAAGGCAGAGTCGTAAAATTGATATGACGGATATGTGGTTTGGTTTCTGCGGAGTGGTCTAGCTCTTGTATTGGCCAATCAGAGTTCGGTATATACGGGCCGCATTCGGTAAAACAGCACCGCCACGGCAAAAAATGTTTCTCATTTGTGGTTGATATGTGTATCGTAAGCGAAGTTGATGTTTGTCGATACGATAAAGACATCATTTCCCAGTTATTGTAGTATATTCTGGTGTAACTTTAGAAGATGTCGATTTTTTATACAAAGGCCGAATTGCAGTTTTGTTGTACAATTGAGAACCACCATTAGAGTTGACTTTTCAAATTCTGTTACGTTTCATCCACAGGCCCCCGTGGAGGAGTATAAGAAAATAGCCAAGCAATACGTTATAAATTGATATTAGGTGTTTATACCGTATAGCGGTGCATACGGGTTAGAAATGGCAATAAGTGAAAGAAATTGGTATGATAAAACTCCACGGAGAAGTTGACAACCCTACTGCGGCGCAGTCGCCCGACCGCAAGAGCAGGAAGGGGGAAAATAATCAAAGTAAATATGTGGACTGCCCAGATTAGTTTGGATAACGGAAAGATGAAAGATAAATTCCGAATCCGAATGACTATATACTGCAACGTGGAGACGCCTACACCAGTTCACAAAAAGTGACACAAGTAAAGATGTCATTAGATGCACCAAGATGTATAATATTCTTTCACTGTATTTATAGAGAATGTGTTTGTTATATTCAATCGGCTATAGAGGGAGTCTATGGTATAATAGCAGACGGTTTCGTTTTGCTGGATGTGTCGCAAAACTCATCAGTTGCGGGTGCGTTTAATGGCGAAGGGGAGATACGGGGATGGTTTATAGTGAAAAAAAGACTGAGATATAAATATTTTTCATCACGTGTTGCACGTAGGTCCGTCGGGTTTATGTTTTTGTATGCTATTGTGCTACGGCCTACATCCCAACATGGTGTTTTACAATACGATGTGATTTAATTTGATGTAGTTCATATTCAGTCATTCCACAACTTTTTTAAACCTGATTTATTTGTTTAATCGCACTTGTTTGTATGGGCTCAACTGGTAAAATTTGGTTATGGTTTTATATTAAGCACGCGACATCTTTAGTTCGTATAGATTCGGTTAGGCATTTATAAAAATCATCCAAGAATTTAAAAGCCACATTGTTTATTGTTAGCGCATTTATACGGATGGCGTGGGGTTGTTTACGTAGCAGGATATCTCCGATAGAAATCGGCAGGCTTTCTTGTTAAATAATGATGTGAGCAAGCGATTATATGAGAGACAGCCTTAAGTAAAAGCCATGTTCTGAACACCTGTGGATGCTGGAAACGAATTGATAAATAGAGACAGTGTAGTATATTGGACTGAATAGTTATGCCTTCTTAGGTAAGAAACGAAAAAACATTACGTTCCTTTTATGCGATAAATTACGATGTTGGTATCTGTTAATTTAAACTCTTTAGTTCGCTCGATATCACCAGATTGGAATTTATGATGAGCAATTTACCAGGAGCATGCTATCATCCTTAACTAAATACACTGATTTACCAACCATTGTGGCAAGTAGTTGTGTATGTCTAGTCATGGTCATACATGTGATCATTGGATAGGCCAAACATTGCTAGTATGTTAGCTCAGTTTGATCAGAGGACCATCGGCACACGATTAGCCTTTTATCTAATGGTTTTGATAACCCAGAACAATGTTTTTCTTAAGTAAGGATAGCAGCCCGTTTTTCGAATACTTTAGAGCGTGTGATTTGTTAAGAGTTAATAGTATGCAACGTAGAGGTATTTTTAAGATCTAAATCCGAATAAAGTTGGTTCGCTTTTGATTTTTATCAAGTTGAACCATTACGATTGTGCAATTATTTCCACATGACAGATAATGATAATTGGTATAATAGATGATGGAAATTGGCATAGGTGTGGATAAAGCGCTTACAGTGATAGCCTTCTTTGTAAGGATAGTTTTGCGGTAATTTTGCCTGTGGAGGTTGAGAGACTTGGGTAGTTATTTCTCGTTGATTGTAAGTTTTTTATGGGGGAAGATGACTATCGTGCATTATATTTGGTATTCTTTTTAATTAAAAGAAGAAAATCCAATGTCAAATTCTCTTTATTTGGTACATGTGAGTGGAATAATCACAAAGTCGTCCATTTGTCTGATTGAACGCCTATTGGTGTCACTGGAACTCGCTTAAATGTGCAGAAGACCCATGAAGTTCGTCTTGTATACTTGATGTGTTAGGCCTGAGAGTAAACTCGGTGGATGGAATGTTGCCAAATGAGTGTCGGAGTTTCCAAGTTCCTGTCGGGTTGTTTTTTTAACCAAGTCCACTTTATGTGAAGCTATTAGATGACAACTCCTGCCATACCTCAGGGTTGTGTAGTTGTTGTGAGGCGATTTGAAGCAAAAGGCAGAGTCGTAATTGATATGAATGATATATGGTTTCTGCGGACGTGGTCCTGGTTTCTTTTTTGGTTGCCAACAGCGTTCGGTATATCCGGGCAGCATTCGGTTAAACAGGCACCGCCCCACGGACAAAAAACTGTCTCATTTGTGGTTGTTACTGTGATCGTTTAGGAGAAGTTGATTGTTTTCGATACGGATAAAAAACATGTCCCAGTTATTGTAGTATATTCTGGTATGTTGTGTTGTTGTAACTTTTAGATATCGATTAACAGGGGAATGATTGTATATTATGTTTTGTTAGTACACTTGAGCAACCACATTAGAGTTGACTTTTCAACATTCTGTTACGGTTCATCCACAGGGCCCCCGTGGAGGAGTATAAGGACAATAGCCAAGCATACGTTATAAATGCTCTTAGGACTGGACTAGGCCAACGTGCTTAATCGAAAATATGAAGCATTTATCACCTAGGCCATCAAAGTACAAAGTATATGTTTAAGACAACTGAAAGTTTTACAAGAAGCTAATTAATAATTGTAGTTAATTGCATATCTGAGCATTTGTCATCTTTCTAAATTCTACTTTCAAGGGAAAACAACACTGCACATGCATGCATTCAATTCCAAATTATACAAAGTCCAAACTTAGCAAGCGTGTCATGTTTGTGAAAATGCTTGCAGAAGCTTGCAGAAGCATGAATTACAGTATACTGCTGCAAAAAAGGACTTGCAAAATGTGGGGTTGCTTGCGAATGTGCATGCTTGCAACACCTTGTGTGCTTGCAAATGTGCGTGCATGCTTGCAAACTTGTGTAAAATTTTTAAATACTTGCAAAAGTTGCACATGCTTGCGAATGTGCCTGCATGCTTGCAAAAAAGCGGCGAAAGCATGTATTGACTGTGCATGCTGTGCAATCATTCGCAAGTATGCATGTGCCTGCTGCAAACTTGCGCAAGCTTCCTGCAAGCTTGTGCAAGCAAATTTGATGCATGCATATTCGTAAGGGTATGATTATTATACATGCAGTGTGGGATGTCAGGTTACCAAGGAATCGTGTTATACATGTAGGTCTCCATAAATGATCGTCAGAGTAAACTTCTCCACATAATGAGTACAAGAAACCCAGGTTTTAGCAGTCAGGTTATGAAATTTGTTCAAAGGAGGCGGTCGCGCCATGGTTTAAAAATCAAAATTAGTATCAGAAGTGGCAATGTCACAGCCGGTTGAGTGTATCAATTCTACAGGTAACATGGGTGACACAAAGGTACAGGTGAGTCAAATACCACAGTCGGCGTCAATGTACAAGGCAGTGCAGGGGGGTACAGTATAGATGTTATAAATTCAGCAACTAAGGTGACCTCAAGTTCATGTACATGTACTGGTACAAAGTCACCAAGTAAATTGTATCACATAATGGGGAGCAATCTATCGGCCTATGTCACCCTTGATTCGCAGGTCATCAGTGCAGTTCATCGGGGGGACAAGCCTCGTGTTGCGCAAGTTCCTTACTGTCAGTTCACCACTTCTTAGCAATTATGTGGTGTTGCAAATTCAACACGCAAATTCTATGCTATGGTTGATTCTGGGGCTGAGATTAGTTGCATTCATCCAGATCTGTTAAATCATAGGGAGAAGTTACAAGCATTGAAAATCCATTGCTCCGTAGAGAACTATATAGAACAGCCAAACTGGTTCACCCACGCAATACAAGGCATGATTTATGTCAATGTCAGATAGGGTCACACAGTCCTTGTCCCGTTTATAGTGTTCCCAATTCCCCAAGCCAAGAATAATATTAGGGAGAGATTTTTTGAGTGAGAATGAAGTGGGACTCAATATTTGGTAGTTTAGAGACGGGATGATGTCATTAAACTTCAATTCCAAGCGTCAAATCATAGCCAAGGATTAAGATTACCATTCTGCCACAGTAGTCTCAGGTGGCATTTATTGCCCGTATTAGGGGTGCACCTCTCCCACAGGATTGTGGCAGGTGTAACATCTGGCTCCTCTAATTTGCTGTCAAGGGCCTCTTACCTACCAATCCTTGGCAGTGAATAACATGGTTTGATAAATATTCATGGCCAATTTTACAGAGGAGCCTGTTGTTGTAGTTATGCACAAGGTGCAAATTTAGGTAAATTACATGTGTGTCAACCAGAATGAATTGCTACCGTTATACCAGATACGATCAGGTGCCCAGGATACTAGTGTTCAAGGGTCAATGAAAGTCATGGCAATGTTGTGTGTGACAATTCTGTTCCTAAACCCTGGTCACACCATAGGTAAGGGTGATGGCTCTGTAAAGGTAGTACAGGCATTCGGTGTAAGAATGTAAGTTAATAGGTGTGATAGCAGTCATGCACCCCCTGTAGATAATTTGTAACCCGGGTCCTCCGGTTGTAGATATACAAAGTCACACTACTGTGTCAAAGAATGATGACACCTCACCAGAGTTTCAAGTGTCACAAAAAACATTGACATGACCAAGTCCAAAGTTACTGAGGTTACAAAGAAAGCAATTGTGTGCATTGCTGGATGATAAAAATATATATGAAAAGGTGTGGTGGACAGGACAACAAGTAGGTAAATGTTTCTGTCCAGCAAAGAGTACGGAGTGATCCATGGCAATAAAAACAATCAGGCAACGCTACTATCCTATGGGTCAAAACAGAAAGCTGTCTTAGAAGACATGATTTCTGATATGAGAAGCAAGCTATTATCCAGCGTTCCACCGTCACCGTGGCTGCACCATTGTTTGTTGGTAGACTAAGGCAACAAAATGGATTCAGAGTTGTGGTGGATTATCGTGGGATCAATCGGTTGATTGAGTTGGAAGCCACTGCCTTACCAACTACAGAAGAAGCCCTTAGTGTTTTGGTGGGTTCATACCAGCCAAACTATTCACTACGTTGGCCTTCAAAGTGGGTTTTATCAAGTTACCATACCCCTCTCTACCCCGAACACAGCTTCAGGGGCACTTAGGAGTTTGGGAATTTAAAGAACTCCCTATGATTGGGAACAGTCCAGCGACTTTCCAGCGAGTCATGGAAGCAGTGTTGCATGGCCTAAACTGGAAATGCTGCCTCAATTATATGGATGACATTTGTATTTTAGTCCAGATTGTGATACACTTAGCGCACATGCCTAAAGCTCAGACAGACAAATTGTCGGTTTGCAAGGGACAGATTCATTATTTGGGCCATGTAATTACTAGCAGTGGATTTTCCCCTGACCCAAGATGAACGTAGTAGCAGTTCAGGATACCCTAAAACCAACCAATGTTAAACAGCTGCGTGCATTTCTTAGGCCTATCGAGGTATTTATAGACGTTTGTTTAAATCCTATGCAAAAAGCTGCACCCCTGTAACTCTCACTAGTAAAGGGTTGTTCCATTGAGTTGTCACAGACTGTAGTTAGCATTTGTGTTGACAGCTGAAAAAACGCCTTAGTTTCCCCACCCATACTGCATATCCTACTACGGCGCCATTTAAGCTATTTACGATGCAAGCTAACTTTGCAGTGGGTTTTGTTAAGCCAAATGATACAGCGGGAAAGGCATGTTATTCTTATGTGGGGCGGCATTACCACACCAGAACGAATTTATGGAATATCTGAAAAAGAGTGCTTAGCCTTAGTGTTTTGTGTTAAGAAACTGGACTGTTTATCGCCTCATATGTGCCCTTTGCGGGCCATTCTTGACCACTCCGCTAGGAAGTATGTGGCTGTTTTCCTCAAACAACAAACTGAAAATTTGCCCATGGGTAACTTCTTGCAGTCATACACATTTGAAATTCAACATAGGGTGGGGTCAGGCCTCATCAGAACGCAGATGCGTGTCAGCCGAAGAGAATATGCTCCCCCAACACAGGAAGATCTTCAGCTGGATGAGCACAGGCACCACCACCCATTGGATCCTGCAATCTGACACTCCCAAGCGTAGAACTAACATGTATTCAGCGATTAGTGCTGGCAAAGGTCAAGCAGGAAGTACAAAAAGTGCCTCACCACAGCTTCAAGAGAAAGCCAGGGATTAAATGTAAATATCGCACAGGTAGATCTTCACCACTTGCAGCGCACTGATGCGCGTAGAGGATATGATTCCATTCCTTGAGTCGGGGTCCCTGCCATCTGATGCGTGAAAGCGACTAATGTACTCAAGACATTTAGTAATTACTTTTTAGCAGATGGACTGCTCGATCATGTTTGGGTTCAACCCGGCAAAGGAGACAAAGCTCTCGAGCCCTGTTTCAGCTGGGATGGCTCTCCAAGAACGTTTGTTAAGGGAGGGTATTGGGGTTCTGCTGAAGCAGTGAACTGTGAAGTGATTTTCTTAATTTCCTAAATAGTCGTGGTATATACATGTTACACATATATGTAGCCCGTGTCAACAAAGTTTTTAAAATTCATGTCAATTTTGCTATGGTTGCCATGGTAATCACGTAAGGCCTCTGATTGGCTAAACACTAGAACGGACCGTAACTAAATAACCTAAACAAGCTACTGGGTCGAAACTTGGGGTGGGCATGTGCAGGGGGTGGGGGGGTAAAATACGCAGTGAACCATGAAGCGGGATTTTTGATAACCGTTGCCATGGCAACAGGCAGCCGACCAATCACATAATTTAATGGCGTAATTTTTGAAGTTGGAACACAATTGAGAAAATCGGGCTTCATGGTTCACTAGCCCTATAAGTGATGACTTTTGTGCCAAATTTCATGTGCATAGCATATAGCGTTCTCTAGTTCGTTCGTTTTCGTTTTTGGTTGTTTGCGTATTTTAACGAAACGAGTTATATACCTCGAAACATTTAGACAAAATTGAGGCGATTTTTGGGATGTGAAATGTGGATTTTTTTTTAAATTCATTTTATACTGAATTATATAATTATTAATGACAGAATCATCGAAATCGGTGCATCCATTGTCCTGTAACACAAATTTATTTTTAAAATATTTTTCTTAAATATCGCAGGGTGAAAAACCGATAAAATACATAAACACACTTCCCATACATTTAATTACTTAAATTATGCACAAAATAAATGGGTATTTATACTTCGACTTCGCCAAAATAAATGCGTTTAATGGCGTATAAATTAATCTCTTTAAAATATCTTAAATATAACCCATTTAATTTTTCACATGATAAGGTATAGGAGACTATGCGTTTGGCAGATTTCGCGTACCTGCTTCACTTTGATCAGCCATAGCTCGGAACCGAATGTCCTCTTGCGATCGATAAAAAATCATTTTGTAATTACAATCTACACAATTAAGCCATTGCATTATCTCATTTTGCCTAAATGGAACATTTTACCAAAGTCAGACCCCATACCCCGCCCCCCCCCTTAAGCAGATTTTTGACAAGAGGCCCTGCTTCACCATTGGCAGTGGGAACTTTGGGAATTAGTCGCACACTGGAGAAAGTACGTTGTAAGTTCTTCTGGCCCAAAAGTTACGAATATATTGTCAATTGGGTGAAATCCTGCGGGTACGCTGTTAAGGTTCAGAGAATAGGATTCCACGCAGTGTAACGGGGGTCGGGTTGTCTAGCTGGAAGTCGATTCTCGCGATGCCCGGTTCCCAGTACCCATTTGAAGCGTATGAGACGGACATTTTTTAGTACCCCTTCCTACCGGCCAACACACCTGGCAATAGATCGATGTGTTTCAGCGCCTATTTGACTAAGTATGTCGAGCTTGTGGCTGTTCCTGACAGGAAAGCGCAACTGTGGCATTTGCATAAAGAATTTATTTTTTTATTGTCGGCATGGGCACCAGCATACCTGCGACTCATATAGGGGGACTAACTATCTTTCGCATATTGTGAAGGAGACTTGCAAACTGTTTTACAGATCACAAAAACACAAACCAGAGCTATCACCCACCCCCCCCCCCCCCCCCCCCCCCCCCCCCCCCCCCCCCCCCCCCCCCCCCCCCCCCCCCCCCCCCCCCCCCCCCCTCAATGTAATGGTCAATCATAGAGGTGTATGTTGTCAGTCTTAACATCATTAGCAAGCGTCTGACAAGCACCATGATATGTGGGACCGTCATTTGCCCTTTGTGCAATTTGTGCACAACACTTTCACTGTGTGAAAGCCACTGATATTGCCACCTGCTTTTTTGTTGAACCTACGGGCGATATTTGAGATCTCCCTTGGACACCATGTTACCCTCGCTCCCTGAGCCACCACGGTCTGCCCAGCAGTATATGGCCGAGCTTCTACATGTGCTTGAGAGCGCAAAAGCACTGCTGAAAACGCTAGAAAGCTCACAAGCAGTACATGACTGAGAAATGGAAAAAAATACCCTGACCCCATTTTCAATGTCTGAGATAAGTATTTCTCTATTCGCCAGTCCTTGACTCTACATGTAAGCAATCGGCCAAGTTAATGTCCCCATGGACAGATACATAGTATATAACGGAGAAACTGTCACATTCAATGTTGCGTGCGCAGACATGTCAGACAATGTTTAGTTCTGCACCCATCAACATTACCTTACCCGTTTGAAACCGGCAGTGGAACGATTATTTAACAAGACTTGCACCGCTGTCGGTCCAACAACCAGTTGAACAAACAGTGTTCCCACTCTCTGTCTGAAGCTCAAGACTACAGTGACCTAATGATTCAACAAGTCTCGGACAAACAGACACTGTAAATGCCCACTACTCCACCAGTGGAGATTCTTCCAGAGGTTGCAGAGCCCGTCACACAGGATGATCCACTATAATCCACACTGCAGGTTCACCGACACAATCATGACTCTATAGTTGTGAACACGGGTGTCCCGAATGATGCCCAAGCACAGTCGAACTTGTACTATGAAATAGAAAAGATTGTGGCCAGGCGTTATTTGCCAGAAGGATGACAAATGGGAGTCTCGGGGTCAAGTGGTTGAAATTTTTCCCCACCAAGACAATAGTGGTTAGTTTTGCTGATCTTTATCCCGTCCTGTCTCGCTTTGTTCAAGACCCGGGGACAAGACCCTCTAATGTCAAGTTGGCCAAGTCCAACGGAAGAAAGCATTCTACATGTAAATAAGCATGTGCCCAGCACTGTTACAGCCATGCTCCCATACCTGTTCGGAATGTTTTGTGTGTGTGTGTGTGTGTTGTGTGTCCTCGGTAACTGGCATCTGGATACATGTAAATTGGGATTGTAAATTGAATCTGTGTAGGCAGGTATAAATGGATTTGGGTACAAAGTTGGAAATGGTGGGTGGACTTACTTGTTACAAGGCAAAGTTGGGGTATTTCACATTATAAGCTACCAGTGTATCAAAATTGTAGAGTAAGAGCGGTGGACATCGCTATAAAAACTGTCTAAACTGTAGATTAAGAGCGGTGGACAATGCGCCTATAGAAACTGTCTAACCTGTACAGTAAGGGTGGTATCAAAAGAGGTATTTAATATAGTTTCAAAGCTTGGACAATTGCTGCACAAACTGTCCAGTGAATGTCCCTAAGAGGTAAACATGTAGTCATGTGGGGCAACAAAGTGTATCTGACATATTGTAGTTTGCAGGAAACGCGTTTTGGTTCAAATTTACTTTGTTTTCCTTTTGTTTTTTAATGTATTCTTTCTTTCAAATAAATGGTTTCTACTTTGATTTGAGACTGGCAACCATCGCTCAAACTTTGTGTTTACCCATTCATTTACAAAATCAAGCAACAACTCAATTTTACTCAAAATAAGTCAGTACGATTTGTTGCACTTCACATGACGATGTGTCTTTAGAAGTATTTTTTTTTACATCACATTGGATATAGGGGCATAGTTGAGTTAGTGTCGAAGGTAAAATGGGCTTAAAATGGTCCAAAAGGGTAATTTCTATTTGTAAGGGGTCAAAATAAGAAGTTGCTCCAATTTGTGAAAATTATAGAAAGTTGTTCATCTAGCTTTAAAGCATATGAGCACATTTTGAAGAGAGCACGCCCCCCAATTTTCAAAATTTGAATTTTTGCACAGTTACGTTGGTAATTGTCTAGGAATACTATACCTGCGAACGAGAAAATGCTAAAAAAATGCATATTATCACAAAATACGGATTTTGTAATTAGAGTGGGAGGGGGATCCCAGATTGGACCTTAACGCAGAGCTGGAAATGCTCGTTATGTCCGTCCATGATGAAATATAGTCCGGGGGCGGGGAAATAGTGCAACTCGAGAAATAACCTCTATCTTGGCTTGCCGAACTATCTGAAATAAACAAATAATGGATGAGCGTAGGACACGTAAATGGCGCTATTTCCCAGATATTTCACATTGGAAGGCCGGTTCCAGCAGCCCGTGTATGATTACGGGGATCCGAAATAATTATCTTAGTACAAAATTCCTTCGTTGTGACACATAGACATTTTCGAGCTTAACCATTCACAGGTATTAGTTACTAGCCCAAGTTACCAATGTTGCAATCGTGGAAAAATCTCCAAATTTTTGAAAAATTGAGCGGCGCGCGCGCTATTCAAAAAAATGTGCTCTATTGCTTTAATGAGTCAAATAAGGAATAGTTTGTACCATCTGAAGGTATAGTAGCATGTCTGCGACAAAATAGGTCATAGGGCAACATTTAATCCAATTGGCATTGAACTTCTTTGACCCTTATCTCCGTAAGTAAAAATTTAACATAATCAAAAAACTATACTTTTGGGAGTCCCTTACCTCAGGCAATAACGTGCAAGTATTTAAAATATACAGATTACCTTTTATGTTGACCCCCTGTACAAATGAAAATTGGACCTTTTTTACCTTTTAGCCATTTTACCCTATAACTCCAAAACCAATGGTCGTAGATGGTACAAAATTATACATTTTGGAATCCTTAATGATCGCTATGAACAATATGGCATACATTTCAAAACATGATTGGGGCATTTTAAAAGTTTGACCATTGGCGAGGGATTTAGCAAAATTCAAAAAAAAAACCGTGTGTTACGAGATAGCAAGCTGCTGGCGGCTGTGCACTGCGGAAAGATGCAGATGTAGAGTGATGTAGGTTTAGTTTTAATCAAGTAAGAGGATACCGTGGACATTTCAAACAAAATGCGGCAAATGGTTGCCGAAACTGGGATTCATAAAACCCAATATTAAGAATGCTTACGAATGTATTGAATTACACGACGTAGGTACATAAACACCAGTTTGTGTAATAAACAATATGATATTATTTTTCTTCTTGCATGCTTCACTGTAGGGGAAAGTAGATGTGTTCAAAATTTATTTTGGTTTTATTTTCTATCATTTGTTCAATTAAAACTTAGAAAAGTTTTCCCATAGGTGATAAGAAGCAATCATCCAATTCCAAGTGCAAATTTTTTAGAAAAATATTTATTCCAAAAAATATCGTGTCCTTTAAGTGAATTCTGTTTTAAATTTGAAGTCACTGTTGTCAACACTATCATAGTACATATCTTTTAGGGTTGAATATCATGACACATGCAGTTGTAAAGTATAAAAATAAACTTTTGTTAGATTGTATTCCTTCAAAGAGATAAAAGAATCAAACCGTCCCTGTTTTTAATTTTAAAGGGGGAAATTTAAAAAAAAAAAAAAGATAAAAAGAAGAGGCCCAAAAATAAATCATGGGGGAAAAAATGTTGTCGACTTTGAGGCCGTTTCAAAAGCAGAAGGGTACTAAACTATAAATGTAGATTGGGACATGAATAAAAAATTGTATCTAATTTACATGCAAATAGATAATTTGTTTATTATATTAGGTGTAATATGAGAAACATTAATAAAATTTATATTTTTACAATCTATAAAAAATGGAAACTGCCTCGTATTTTATTCTTCTCGTGGGTGGTTGCATGTGTATAGTAGAGCCTTTTCATGAGATCCGTGACCATTTAGAATACCTTTTTTCTTGATGGATTTGGCAAGATGGACCACTTTTAACAAAACATGCTTCCTATTAACACCTCCCCGCAGAACTGAGGCTATTTTACAGAGCGTTTTCAAAATGGCCCCTGCCGCCATTTTAAAATACATAAAACCTACCTAATCCCCCCCCAATACAAAACCCAACACATAATCTCCCAAATAACACCAAAGTCACCAAAAACAAAAAAAAACCAAAAACAAAAGTGATTTATATTGGACCAAGTGCGCTACATGATGATTGAAAGGTTCCACTTTCCCCACTAATTCTAGCCACAAACAATCAGATGGAGTGATGTTTATTACATAAAAATGCCATCTTGACCTTCTAAATCCAAGATGGATGCCGCTATACTTGGAAATGTTATATTATATAAATAGCTTTGCTCAGAATATGTAGACTGACATTATTAGTTGTTTCCCTACTAATTTTGAAATTAGAAAGCAATTAGAATGGTAATATTAGCATGTGAGACTGTCTGGCTAGCAAATTCAAGATGGCGACCAGAAGCCATCTTGAAATGAATTATTGCCATATTTTTCTGGCAACCTGGATCTAAAGGAACAAGCATTGATGTATTTCATTACTAGTTTTGTCAGAGAAAAAATCAATGGAGTAGTGTATACAAACATTTGCTGACCACGTTGATCGTTAAAATCCAAGATGGTGGCTAGTAGCCCAGAGGGGTTGTGAGTTCATCCCACAATGCACCAGTTTTGGGAATTTCACCCGCAATAGAATCATTTTGAGCCCATTAAAACTCCAGGATTACCACATATAAAAAACCCTGACTTCAACGTTAGTTTAGCCCCAAAGTGTTAGTTTAACTTAGGGAAGTTTAGCATGATTATGGGATGTCCTTGTAGTTCAACTTTTGGATCCACTTTTTATCCTTAAGTACTGACATGTGTTTAGTACAGTAGAGATAGGCACTTTACTCTGCATTATGGGATTGATGTCAAAACACCCTCTGCTAGTAGCCATTTTGAAAATTAAAAAAAAATGTTAAAATGTAAAAAAACACTCCAAAGCCTAAAAAATCGAACGAATAAATACTGTATTAAAAAGGTATGTCGATATGTAGGTGAATTATAATAATAAAGCCAGGAGCGTTGTTCGCGTCGTGTGTTGCTTATTGACCGTGTCCGAAATGCATTGATATTAACGAAGCATGATGTGGAAAGTTTGAGAGATTTATCAAGCTGGCTTGGCGCGCGTTAATTTGAAAGCAAGTTTGAGCACGTTGATGGCCATTTCAAAATCGTTCGGATTTTTTTTTTCTTTTCTTAATTTTGGCATGTAAATCCCCATTTAACTGAAGCACCATCACAAAAATTCTTGGGAAATTGTCATGGGTCTGCGTATGTATGAGATGATCCTGATGAAAATTAACTATTTAATGTAACGACATTTGAAATGTAAACCACCCCGTAGTGGTTGGATTATAATTTCCGGGGGGCACTTAACAGTTTTTCAGGTGATGTACGGTCCTGAGTTTCGAACATTAGAGGGATGGAAATGATTTGTCTGCCAATTAAGGGTTTTGGAATGCGATTTTGAAAATATTTGTAGGGACCACAGTGTAATTTACAACAAAATACAAAAAATGCTTAAAAGAGCTCAAAATGAATAGTTTGGACTTGAATGAGACTAAAAGCAAAAAAAAAGTTTTACCCAATGGAAGATTAAAATAGCCACCTCGAAGGGCCCTACTTTAAAGTCAAGTCAGTTGGTCATTTCCAGCTTTTTTTCTTTATTTTCCGTCAAAAAGTTTTTGTTTTAATACTAGTAAATTTACATTACCATAGTAAATCCAGAAACATTGGGTAATGATAACATAAATAAGGTAGCCAATGGACCAGTCTGAAGGGTTTACAGGGAAATTACACACCCTTGATGTGTATTTTCAGTTATTTCAGTGTACACCCATAAGCCAATTGATACAATAACTCCGGAGTCATTTGCACACCAAAAAGACATTCATTTCAGGTGAGGGGTAATTTATATAAAAACGCAAAAAACATGCAAAACCTCAGTTTTGAAAAAAAGAGGGCACCCTATATGCAGAATTGTGGCAGTTTTGGCCTTTAACAGATGCAACAACATCCATTGTCGTGATATGTATAACAGAAAATAGATTTCAATAGATTGCCGCTTGTATATTTTGGCCTACAGAAATGACTTCAAATGAAAACAAACATTTTATTTTTTTGTTTAAATATGGAATTTCGTAAAATTGACATAGGATGAACTTCGTATCTGCTCCTATAGGAAATTTAGAAATTTCATTGCAATCAATTTTGTCATCAAAGAAACGGTTCTCAGCTTAATCCCTCAGATGGGGATATTTTTGATAGAAAGGTTTACACCAGTGCAAAAATAGGTGCAATCCGTGACCAATCGCTGATGACGATCTGTTTTGCAATAAGCACTGAAATTGCTCGCCCTCTAAGTGCGGACGAAAACTATCCGAGTGGTGTGGAAGAAATCTGGGTGGTAGAGGTTTCATAAGGAGTTCCATGCAAATGCGAAATCTGGGCGATCGTTTCGTCTTTTCATTACTCTCTAACTTTTGATACTCTTAAATCTCAAAATTATTATTATTACCTAAAATTTCGATTTACTAGTGGTATGTAATAAACAACTAAAAACAAACTGACTTAAAATGAAGAGAAAAGGCCCCTTCTAATTGGCTATTATAATATTCCATGGAAGTAAAACTGTGCAACACAAGTCCAAATCTATCTAGCTCTTAAGAAATTGGTTGTTGGAAATGTGTGCCTGTGACCCTTTAAGATCCCCATTTGTCTCAATCTCCAGCGCCGTTTCTAACCCCCAGGTGAAGCATAATTCAGTTCTAAAGGTCCCTTATTAGAAATAGTTTTGGCCTCAGAAGCTAAACTTTAGCCAAATTCCAGCTTCCTATAAGCCTGCAAATGGACCACCTGCATATATTACACTTGATTGGGCATTTTTAAAAGTTTGACCCATGTGTACCAAAACCCTAAATTGGCCCATATAAAAAGTGATAGCACAATTGAGAGCACTCCCACCTTGCATTGACATGGAGGGTCCATACTAAACTACCAAAGCTGTTAAACCTTTCTGTAGTGGGGGAAAAAGTCTTATTACACATAGTATTTTCATCTAGGATCATCCCATGCAAAATTAGAAAAATGATACCTTATGTTTCCTTTAGGGCATTCGTGTCAATAGTTTTACATTTTTTTGATTTTTCAATATGGCTGCTAGCGTGGCTTCTAGGCTCAACGTGGGCATCAAAGCTGGATAAACTATTCAGTTGATTTTTTTCCTGAAACAAACAGTTATGAAATACATCATGCTCGTTCCTTTAGTCCGTATTGCCGAGAAATATGGCAATATCTCATTTTCAAGACAGTCCTCACAATGCTAAAATTACCATTCTTTTGCTTTCTTTCTCATGTCAAATTAGTATGAACCAATGTATTTTGTCATCTACATAATCGAGCAAAGATATTAATTAATATTTAACCATTTCCCACAGGTGCTATCGGCAGCCATCTTGGATGTAGAGGTCAAGATGGCATTCATAGTAATAAACATCACTCCACTGATCTGTTGCTATGAATTTAGTGGGAAATGACTTCAGTCATAGTGTAGCCTCATCTGTTCCAAAGATATCACGTTTTTCTGCATTTCAAAATTGGCGGCGGCGGCCATTTGAAAAACGCCTCTCTAAAAAGGTTAGCCGTCAGTTCTTGGAGGTGTTTAAAGGAGCTATTTTTTTTAAAATTTGGTCACTTGTTGCCAAATCCATCAAGAAAAAGGTATCCTAAAATGGCCCCACGACTCATAAATGACTCTACTAGTAGGAGGGTTTTCAAGAGGCTTAGAAACAAACGATAACATACCAAGACTCAATAGTAACGATGTGTCATCACTTTAATACTCCATCCGAAAGGCTACACCAGATGTCCTATATCGTTAATGCAATAGATGCTAGCGTGGGTACTAACTCCTTGTAACGCTTCAAGTCGGTTTAGACATGATTTAGTCTCCTGCTCACCATAGCTATTATTTCTGACCACATTTTCAATCTCCGTCATAGTATAAGAAGCAATAAAGCTTCCTCAATCCGCTTGTTTCATCCCCTTTAGAGAAAGCCATAAAAAAAGATCATGCTACTGCCTCTTGTGAAATCCACATAGCACCGTTTCTTCTGAGATCCGTTCTTGGCTGGAATTACTACTGCAGTTAACTGGCACTGTTTATTTGCTTAACTTCAATTACAATCAAACTATTTTTTGAATAA
>JAMKCH010030080.1:0-17409 GCA_023653785.1 Ophioderma brevispina
AATTGAAGATGGGGCAAGGTCCGCTCACATATTAGGGTAAAAAAAATATTTCGAATTTTTTTTAAACCCCCATAGAGTTCACTTTTGATGACGTCATCATTTTTTCGTCCATATGCTCTCCTAAAAATATATTTTGGAATAAAACATTCATAGCTTAACTCTACAGCAATCATAATGCATATAAATAAGTTTAAAAAGATTGGTTAAATGGGTTTGTAAGAGTAGGTTTGTCAGAGAAAATAGCACTTTTTTTTTCATGCCCAAAAAACAAGTAAAATAAGAAATTGAGAAATCGCCGTTAAACTTTTCATGTTTTGTACATTACAGTCCAATGGGGCTAAATATATTAAAAAAACTGATATAAAAATGAACAAAATAATATTGGCGAATGAGGTGAGATAAATAACAAATATGTTTCTGGGCTATCCAGATTCAGGAAAAAATAATTGAAAATTGCATATTTTCTGAAAATGTGATGACGTAATCATCAACAATGACGTCATCAGAGGGTTATGCATCCCATTTTTTTAAAAGGTACATCATTTTTCTGTTTACTAAAGCCATATAGAAGCAACCATGGTCAAGTCGGATGATCCGGGGGGATGCACGGTAACGGGGGACAGCCCACGGGCTAGTATAGAAACCCCAAATATACTGGTGCACCATCTATAATAATCGTTGCATAATTGGAACGCAATGTGGACTGGGGGGTACAGGGTTCTATGGGATGTCACTCGTCAAGCTCGTAATTCTTATAGAAAGTTCAATCTAGTGGGACAAATTTCCAGTTTCACAACCAGTCCTAGCAAAATCGGACCATTCTATGATTTTAAACCCCAGGAGACCTTGAACTGTTATGAGACTATTGTACGAAAACTATAACGCGTAGATAGTGGCAATTACTAACCTTTTTTAAAAATAAACCTTAGAGGTAGCCCATAAATTGTACAGGAAAAATCATTTAACCCTGTACAAACGTTTGCCCCCGTATTTCTACATTGTCCACATAAGGATTTGATTTTGTAGACTATTTAATATATTATTTTTGGACTATTTCTGAGTATTTCTGTTGCAATTTGTGTGGGGCCAAATCATACAATTATTGGACCCTAAAAAAATCCAAATGAGCATAAAAAGTTCTCTTAAAACTCAACGGTAAATGGTGTTGGCGAAGCATATCAATGCGAAATTTAACTGGTAAAAACGATAAGAAGCCATAAAAGGTGGAAATCGCGTCAGAGAACACAATTAACGAACTTGTAGGAGATTGCACTTTTCCCAGATAGATTTCCTCTTTGGCATTAAAAATAACAAAAGCCATTGCGTAACAACCTTTGGCAAATGGGGGGTGGGAGGGGCTGAAGGGGTGCCAAGGCTTTTTTTGAGGGGAGGGCGAATTATGTGGTGTCCTTCTCCATAGAGCACTGTACAAAAGTCGTTCTTTGGGGGGGGGGGTTGATCGGGGAGGCAAGGGTTCTGTTTGGGGGGGCTTGCCCCCCCCTGCCCCCCGCTGGTTACGCCACTTACAAAAGAGGAGAAAATCGCAAGCTTGCTCGTTTGGTTTCTCATCTCATCTGTTTTTGTATATGTGTGAGTTTGTTAATGGTACCTAGAAAAGTTTTCAAACGAGAGCCTTTGTCTTTGTGATAAGATTAAACCCCCTTGACCCGATTTCAATGGCCAGAATAAGAGCACTTCATACCATTAACCCTTGATATCTGCAATCATAGGAGCGTATTTGTTGGGTTTGTGAGTATGCGCAGCATCAATGCCAGTCTCAAATGGAACAGACAGCTCTAAAATAAAAAGTTTACGACTTTTTTTCCAGAATATACAGATGTCGGGTTTTAACTTGGTCTGCGTACACTCCGTGGGAATAGTGGATCCATTTGAAAAACCATCATAGCCGGGAAATATCATGATATATCTTTGGGTCAGAATTGTCGTAAGACAAACCAGATTGGGTAGTTTTAACAAAATAGATTAAGATGTTTGTTGTGCCAAGTGTAGCGACCCTGATTTAACTGACACAGGACAGTTATGTAAGTATGATGAAGGGTTTCTGTGTTGGAAAACTGTTTACAGAACACCTATTAGTACTAGATCTAACCCCATCTATGAAGATTAGCCAAATTATTGAGGGAGTCCGCCCTAGAGCTTTTATAGAAATTTGAGAACTCGCTCGGGTAGATTGAACATAAATACGCGCAAGAGTAACATTAGATTCAAGAGAAGAATATCTAAAAACTTTCCTTGAACAACAAGGCTCGTAGACATGTGTGTGCCAAAAACTAGCAATTTGAGATCGAATACTAACTTTTGCTAGCTGTTTTTGTTGATTACCCTGAATGCTTTTAGCTGACAACTCTATTATAAATATTTTCGCTTGAAACTATCCATGGACTTTTTCCTGACCCAACGACCTTCCCTCTCTGCAACGAGAATCAAGACATTGATTGACATTTCATCGCCTTATTTTCTCATGGAAATATGTGCTAAAGTATGGCACGTCAGAATATAAATCTGAAATGGTGAACTGATTGTTAAGAGGCCATTTGGCATAATAACGAAGCAAGGTTACCAGGGTGTGGTAAACCACACACCATTTTTTTTCAGATCTTATTTGTTAAAGCACTCGAGAAACAGCACGGTGAGATGAACTAAGCATTTCCTGTTAGATGATAACGAAGGGATGGTAGCACATAATTCGTATAAATTTTCAGTTTTTTGTATTCATTTCTGACAAGATAGATCGACTTTTCCAAGGCGGACTTTTTTTTTCTGACAATAGTTTTTTTAATATCAGATGAAGTGATTTTAAAGATTAACGACCCAGAAACGAGTGAGAATCTTTATCAAGGGTTGGGACTACTGAACCGTCGATGGTAAAAGGGATGAAAAACGGGGAGAGCCACCTGATAAAGACAGAGATCTGCATTTTGAGGGTTTTAATTTGAGAGCCATGGAATTGATGTGTGAATTCTCAGATTAAGTCAGACGCTGGTGGGTCTTTTTTGTGATGATAATTAAACAATCAATCGGTCGAATGGAGTGGTAATCAGATTTATTCCATTCACCGAAATCATAACCGCTTAGTGGAATTAAGATTTAAAGATTGGATAATTGGGTCAAAGCAAAGTATAAAAATCATTGGAGATAGGGTCCCTTGGAAGGAAAATGCCCTGTTTTGAATTCAAACTCATTCGATGTCCAGGTCCTTAGTAGAAACTCTACCCGAAAGAGAAAGTAGAGATTTCTTATATATAATTGAATATTTTTTCAGGGATAATCCAGTCTGTAGAGATTGTAATGAATTAGATCATGCTGAACAGACCCAAAAGCGGCCTCGAGATCAAACTAGGTTATGTGACATCTTGAATGATGATTTAGCATGATTAAGGACCCTCCTGAAGGAGAACATTATGATCTATGCACCCACTAATTCTATTTCCGTGCAGAAAGGCCTTTTTAAATCTATAATCGATCAAACCATTTTTCTTAACTAATTTTCAAGCCTCTCTTCAAGATTTGGTGGTAAATTTTAACCAATTGCACTTGAACCGCATCATACCAAAGTTTTTTTGGGATCAAGAATCTCGCGTCTCGCCCCTTTTTATACAATAACACAATTTTAACGAACTGCAAGTCCAATTGAATGGTGGAACAGCAGAACTATAAGCTTTGAAACAGTGGTACCATAAATGATGAGTACCCGGCAGTCTTTTTTACTACCGTAACAGGTACCGGTCTGGTCCGGTGCGGACTTTGAACTCTTACGCTAAAACTTTTCTTAATATCGATGGTCGGTTGGTTTTGAATCAAACAGTGATATTATCCGGTTTACAAACAGTTGGCATCCCTTTTTAAATTGTCGGTATTGAGAGAAGCCTTGAGATTGGTATCTTTCAGAGAAAAATGAGTCAGCCAAAAACTTTGAAAACGTCCGGGAACCAATGTTTTTCTCCATAAAGTGAACGCGTTGACAAGTTCTTAAAAGTCCAGAAGTTAAATTAAAATGTTTTTTTCCTTTTCCCTGCCAAGTGTACTTCTGTTTTTCTGCGCTTTTCGTTTACATTGTGATCTCTTCTTAGTCTATTATAGGTGTGAAGGGCGTCGTATAAAAGTCGCCCGGTCCTCAATAGAAGCCTTATACAAGAACTTATAAAGCGACAACTTGCCAAAGGATACTAGGCGCAAGAAGAAGGGGAAAAATAGGAAGAGCTAGATGTTGGCGAAAATGTGTGTTTTAAGAAGCTTTTTTGACAGACATGATTGAATTAGCTCTCTTGAGGCAGGGGGCAGGAGTTCCAGAGACGAGTGCCAATGATGGAAAAGCCCGGTCTCCAAATGAGTGATAATGCTCAAGAAGAACGGTTCGTTCAGTTTGTGTAAAAGTCTAGTTGCTACTTGTGAGGGCCGGGACGCCCACTATTTCTTTTGTCATCGAGTCTAGTTTTTTGTCCTTATATGGCTTTGCCACTTATGATTCAGATGATGAGGATAAACCGTGACCATATACACGAGGCCTACTGGGTACTGTTCGACACAAATGAGGTGTACAGCTCACGATGGCGAACATGATGATGGGTGGTGGGACGCTCAGTCCCTCACCGTTTCAATGACACGGACATTATCAATCGTTCTTTTTTTAAAAAAACAGCGGCACTGGCACATTTTCCCCAAAAATATGAAATTTCTTCAATTTGCTCTCAAATGATAGTCCTAGGCCCTTGGAAGAACAGAGATATATTTTACCCATACTAAAAATAACATACCCCAACAGATAGGGACATTGATATGATGATACGACAAATCCGGGTAATTTTTAGGCCAACTTTTAAGTTTTTTAAAAAAAAAAAAAAAAAAAAAAAAAAAATATTACAGAATATTTTTGACTCGTACTCACTGATATTAAACCACAAAGGTTATAGACCGATCACAGTGTGCATCGCGTGGAACCCCTGCTAGGTACGGCGTGGGTGTTCTTGTTTTAAACGCACAATTTTCGTCGTCTGCTGAATTCAACGTCGAATTATAAAATCGTTCTTGTTTACCTAACCCATAAGGAAGCTGCATTTGGTCTTAAATCAGTTCGGGTGAGGGCTTTTGTATAGAAAAGCCTTACAACCATGCAAAAATTCGATTTTGAAAATCTTGAGGGGCGCACTATTTTTCAAATGTTGCCAGTGTCTCCTTTAAATTGGGAACTTAGAGAGTTCTATACAGACATTCCAGTGTTCAAGTGTAATAGCTGCCAGTAAGTCCTCAAGGCATACAACGATGATCATTGCTGCATTGTCTAATAAACAATGTTCAAAGAACATGTATATCATGCCTTAAAAGGAGCATAGCCTTAAAAATGCATTTCATTTACAATTAGTTGGTGAAATTACACAATTTCCCTTTAAGTGATTTTGTAAATACCCCGGGGCCACTTGTATTCTAAGGTGTATATGATGCGTGAACAAGAAAACGCGTAAAAAGGGTGTCTTTTTTTCAACAGGCGATGTACGCGCGTACATCGTTTAGGGTGTCAAAAACAGCAAAATATGGAAAAAAGGTATGTTTTTTTCTTAACCTTGAAATTGTCATGTTATATCTCATTAAGCAGGGATCAAAATCATTAAAAATATTGTAATCGGAACTTGAGAAGTAAAGCAAAGCAAGATAATAAAGGGTATATTACGATTCAATGCACTGCGTGCTTGTTGAGGGTATCATAAACACATAAAAATACTTGGTTATGGTATGTTTTAGCTTGTTTTTTAGTCGGTGAAAATACGTGTTTAGGGTGCATTTTGAAAGTCCATGTTCACGCATCATATCCACATTTGAATACAAGTGGCCCCCCGGGGTAAATACGAGGGGTGATTGATAAGTTCTAAGCCTAAGGTAGAAAGAGATATGCTACAAAGTTCAAATTTACACTGTATACAGTTTCATTCTTCAAATGAAAATTCCAGAAGTTTCATGTGTATATCTGTTCTAATTTTTAACTTGCAGGTAATCAAACATTCAGAGTTTTGCCGGACCTATTGAAGCATTTACGCGAGAAAAAAAGTTGAGGAGAGGAAAGCTGACATTGGGGGTGCTCTTCCATCATGACAATGCCGCAGTCCATAAATCTACTTAGCCATGGCTGCAATCCATCAGTGTGGTTTCAAATCTGGTAGAATATCCAGCCTATTTACCCGATTTGGCACCGTCTGACTACTATCTCTTCCCAAAGATGAAAAAGGAACTCCTCAACTTTTTAATTTTCTCGCGTAATTGCTTCAATAGGTCCGGCAAAACTCTCAATGTTTGATTACCTGCAAGTTAAAAAATAGAACAGATATACACATGAAACTTCTGGAATTTTCATTTGAAGAATGAAACTGCAGACGGTGTAAATTTGAACTTTGTAGTATATCTCTTTCTACCTTAGGCTTAGAACTTATCAATCACCCCTCGTACAAACCATGTAGATTTTCTGGAGGTGAGTTAGCATCTACTCAGCTGTAAAATTCAACTTTGAAGTCATATCGTTGACTTTTATTCAGAACCAAGGTTTAGTTCATGCCATGTCATCCTATCAGATGTGTCTAGATACTATTTTTGTTACCTTTTTTGTGTCCTTTTTATTTTTTTTTACCACAGACAACCTTTTCTTGAATAACTCTAACCATGAAACTGATAATCAGCCAACGAAGTGTGACGATGCTCCAAAGCCAGAGCTTGGTGTTTACAAACGGCGATATTATATTCTGTTCATGTACTCAGTGGCGTCAGTATTACAAATTATTGTGTGGAATTGTTGGTCACCGATAGCAGATACTGGTAAGATTGCCAAGTTGATTCCTACATAATATTAGTTGTTTGTTGTATGCAATCATCAGCATACACCAACATCAAAACAACAACTCCAATACAATTTAAGTTAATTGACACAATTGTTTCTGACGATTTTACCAACAACTTGGTGTTTATTCTCATCAGTTTGTTTCATGCTTCGATAGATCAGAGGTATCTTCCACAGCATTGAAGAGAAGCAATTTTTTGTAATATTTTCAAAAGAAAGTGACAAAATTACCTTACGGGACGTGCCGCAGACATCGGTCCCATTTCAGCTTTCTGGTATATCAATGACCCCCTTTTTTCATGCCAATTTTGGTATAGCAATGGGTCGTTTGTTCAAAATTTTCTCAAATTTGTTGGAAAATTAGTCACATTTTCTCAATCGGAAACCAAAATTTTCAAAAATAGTTGGAAAATTAGTCAAATTTCCTTAATCTAAAGCCAAAATTGTCAACATTTGCTTAAAATATCAACATTTTGCGGTGAAAATGGCAAATTTGGGTTAAATTTGGCCCAACATTTGCATCTCTGGCATAGCTATGGGTCCCTTTTTGGCAAAAAATGGTATAGCAATGGGTCCTACTTCCAAACGTGAGACCCCCCGGTAAAACCAGCTCCGAGCTGTATCACTCTCTAGTGTTGTAGGCAAGATTCTCAAACATTATCAGATGAAACATGAATAGAGCGCCTCAAAATTTAGTCGACTGATAACTGGCGTTAGAGCCAAAGAGATCACAGAAAAACATTTACAATGGTTACGAAATGGGAAACTCTCAAATGGCTATCTTAGACATTAAAAAGGCCTTCGATAATATTCCTAGGTAAAACGTCACTCTTCATATGGGAAATATTTTGAAACGGATGAAAAACATCTTGACACAAGATGCATTTGAAGGCGAGGGTAAACTTATCATTTTAAGCAAGTTTCGTTCCCGCTTGTCAAACAGGAAAACAGTTCATGGTAGTACTGTTTTCTACTCTATAACCAGATAAATAGAAAGTAACGTACTTAGTTATATAATAAACTTACCCAATTTAAGTGCAATGACTGAGAAAACCAACTGGTTTTTAAAAATATTATGCGGTTTCACTGCATTTTACTTCCGATGCTGCACGTTGTAATAGTTTTATTTCAAGAATTCAGGTCATTGCAGTGTTAGGCTGGACCAAGGCAGATATTGCGTTGTTGGCAATGTGGGGTGGAATTATATCAGCATTTGTCTGCTGGCCCCCCCCCCCCCCACCCCCCCTACCATTGCCGGATAATGGACAAGTATGGTACGGTATGATTGAATAAAATTCATTCTTAACGGGGTGAGGACTAGATACCAAATAAAAACTGAAGACGAAGCAATGATCGTTATGAGTATGTCATGAGTCTTCCAAAACAGGCCAACGAACAATTGGCGAAATTGAGTTTTTTGGCATATTATGATGCTATATCACAAGCTCTTTTCTATACCAATTAGTACCAAAAATTGCATTCAATTTGTAGATATATAGATTTTCACTTTTGGAATACATACCCAAACGCCAAATGAAAGTATTCAAAACAAGACACCATCTGTATGTGTGTTTGCTGTACCTGAAAAACCACCGTGCGACAGCTTATAAAGTGATCTATCGATCATGGGGGGGATATTGCGAGATTCATCTCCTCTCTCGATCAAACACTGGTAGCCTATGAAGTCGAATCGAAGTTATATTAGTACAAGTGTGTAGCTGTATCTGAGACGATTTTGCCAACTAAAAATAAAATGTTGCAGTATTTACTGACAACAATTCTGCCAAAAATCTACTGTGAAAATTACAGGATATGTAAACATTGATTCAATCAAAAACACACCCAATGAAAAATATATATTTGGCGAGTTAGAGATTGTGAATGTGTTGAAAATAAAAAAGCACTGACGAACACACTAACTTAGTCGGCTTATCCACCAAATGTCAACCAAAATTTTACGTTCATATATACTCCCCGCCTAAAAAATCCGAACGATATCAATTAATGTATTAAAAAGTATGTAGGGGAATTATAATAATAATGCCAGGAGCGTTGTTCGCGAATGTGTGTGCTTATTTACCTGTGTCCGTAATGCATTGTAACGAAGGAATGATGTGGAAGTTGAGGATTTATCCAGCTGGCTTGGCGCGTTCTTTGAAAGCAAGTTTGGCACGTTGATGGCCAGTTCAACATCGTTCGATTTTTTAGGCGGGGAGAGTATATTAGTCTATAAAATTTTTAATATGAAGTATGGCCTTCAGCTCAGAACCCTATAATGGTTCGCGCCGATATTTCAACCCGTTTTGGAAATGAGAGCTAAAACATCTTGGTAATCCATAGAGTCAGGTAAATAATATTGGTCGACCAAAATGGGGAATAGTTTCGCTCATAACATCCCCAAAACCCAAACATCCTTAGCCCTAATATTTCACAGGGTAATGAGGAAAATAGTAGCTTTTTGACAACCAAAATTTGACCACTTACGAGTAAAATATGGGGGTCCCTCCCTGAGGACGAGGCTAGTAGCGATCGGGACAATGGACCTTTAATTTTGGTAAAACATAATAAGAATTAAATGGAAATATAAAGTGAATTCGGATGAAAACTATAAAAAGCTGTAGTTTATGGGATTTTGTTGGAAGAATTGCTGCAAGTTTTCCCTGTATGATAACAGTAGTTGTCTGGAAATAACGGGGTCATGTTGAAGCCTTCTCGCGGCGTCCCTGTTAATGTCACATCACCTGTTGTGGCTAAAATGATTCAAACAACTTAAGTCCAAATATCGTGTTTAAAAACACACAGTGAAACATCTTGAAGACCCACCCTCAATTCTAGGCGGCTGAACTACTCACAGAGGAACTTTGCTTATGGCAAGTTCCCGCACCAAAGTGTGTATCCTGCAGCTGAACGTTGCGGTCTCACCCATGATAAGCGTGACATCATCTTACAGCTCTCCAGGGAGACGGAGTGAATATCATCCTTCCCAAAGAAACTCACTGCGAATCTAAGAGAAGCTGCAAATCGAAAGTTTTGAACTATTTGCTTCATTCCGACACAACAAGCATGGGATCGCTTCCTATGTGAAGACGGCTTAAAAGTGAGATCCAACCATTGCCATCTTCAATGAATTCGCCGATACAGTGGATAAAATTTGAAGCAATGGAACCACTTCACCAACATCTATAGCCACCACCAGCTGAGGCAGGCTTCAACTCCCTTCCAGTAGTTCAGCGAGAGCTCCTTCGTATGCGGAGATTTCAACTGTAGAAATAAAGCATGGGGATACTCCAAACACGACAAGAATGGCCAAAGCGGCTCTGAATGGATGAAGCCCAAGACCTCCAACTTGCTGTTTGATAGTACGGATCCACCTACCTTTCTATCAAGCAGTCATGGGACGTGGACCCGTCCCGACCTGTCAACAGTCACCAGCGACCTCCGATCCCGCTGCTCCAGAACGGTCCTCCCCATTCCCTAGATCAGGTCATTGCCTATCATCGTAAACAGTGACATCAAGGTCACGATATCCAGCCTCTACAGAAAGAGATGGAATTTCAGGAAAGGCTAACTGGTCCAAGTTCAAACAACTCACCAGCGAAAAGTCATCCACGCTGCCAGACCCGGCGTTATCTAACATCAACGATGCATATCTGAATTCTGCTCCATGCTCCATTCAAGCAGCTAAACATTCCATTCCAAGAGGCAGAAAAGAATCCCTACACCCCCATGTTGGGACAAGGAATGCGACGGAGTTATTACAAAGCGTCTTGTAATACCAAAACTGCGATATGAGGAGAATAGCAAAGGGGCAATCAGCTACGGATCTGCTTGGCAAAAAGAGACGCACCGATGGGTGGAGGCGATATTCAATATCAACTTTCCCACTCAAGCCGCAAGGTCCGGAACACCATCAACAAGCTCACCGGGCGTAGCTGTCCAGCTAAAGCAGTGTACTGTCTCTGCAAACTCCAGCGCTTCAGTACTTGTCAACAAATTTTGGAAAGTGCAAGACCACACTCCACAGGCGGGGGCCCACTCTCGAGCTGTTAATGCAGAGATTAACGTTTCTACAAAAACCTCTCCACCGTCAAGCCCCATGTCCAAACCATTCACCTACGATGAGATAACCGAAGCAATTAAAAGTTCTCAAGAATGGGAAAAGCTCCTGGCAATGACAAACATCCTTACAGAAGTCTTGAAGAATATGGCACCGAAGCTGTGCGATGGCTCCAACTCTTCCTTCCTACTTGCATGGAAACGTCAACGCTATTCCCTCCAGAGGAAGACTTCAAAGGCATTGCAATCCTGAAGCCCAAGAAAACAGCATGGTGACCCCAAGAGTTACAGCCCATCTCGCTGCTATCTTCCATCATAAGCTGCTTGAGAGACTGTACTCAGTAGGATCAATGATCCGGTCGAGGCAAATTTACCCCGCACCCAAGCTGGATTTCGAAGAGATAAATCAACAACAGAACTGATAGATAGCAAGACTAGTTATGACATCGAGACAGCTTCCAGAAGAAGCAGAAGTTTGGAGCAGTCTTTATAGACCTAACGGCTGCGTACGATACAGTCGGGCACCGAGGGTGCTCTACCTCAAGCTACTCCAAATCTTCCCTGATGTCAAGCTTGTCAAGTTCATTTTGCTTCTCTCATCCAAGACAGATATTTCGTCCTGGAAGACATCAAATGGGCAACGAAGTAGAAAGCGCAAACTTCGGAATGGTGTCCCACAAGGGTAGGTCTGGCATCCAGTCTCTTTAACAATCTACGTCTCAGATATGCCAAAGGAGATGTTCTGCAGTACTCCACGCAGACGACACGGCACTTGGAATAGCGTGATGATTGCTTTGAGTCCTTAGAACCAGTGTTGCAGAAAGACCTCATCACTGTAAAGCCAATTCTTCCACCGAGGCACTTGAAAACTCAGCAAATCCAAGACCGGTCCAGCTCTGTTTTCCACCTTGCAAATCGAAGCGCGAAAAAAAGAGAAAAAAACATCACTCTATAGATGGAGAAAAACTGTCACATGACCCAACACCGAAGTACCTTGGGTCCACATGGACCGCAGCATTACAAAATTTCAATCAACCACACCAAGGCAGTCGCTGACAGGACGCAGTCTCGTGTCAACCTCCAGAAGACTCGCAGGAACTGGATGGGGTGATCCTTTGAAACCGTACTACATCAAATGTTGCCTTGGCATACTCCACCGCTGAATACGCTGCACCAGTATGGAGTTCACAGCGTACATTAACACAAGATTGCTGTCGTTCTGAATGATGCCAATGAGATTGTTAGTGGTTGGCCTTTTGGCGACGCTGTAGAATTACCTTCAATTCTGTCTGGAATAGCTCCTGCAAAACCTTAGGAGGAACCTCAGCCGATCAAGCTTAGCAAATGAAATGTGATGACCTGGTAGCCTAATCCACCACCAAACACCTTTGAGGATCAGAGAATTACACGGAATCATTTGCTACCCAATCCATGACACTGCAGTCACAGTTTCCTATCGATCATCCGGGATCAATGACAGATGGTATGAGCAATGGTGCAGCTCTACTTGAACCTAAAGGCAGTTTGTGGACAGCCCCATCTAGCAAAGCCCAAAGGCTGTGACCTTGAAGGAAAGCATGGGTCAACCTCAACAGACTCAGAAAATGGCGTTGGTCGTCCAAAGAACTTCCTTCACCAGATCGGAGTAGAACCTTCAACAAACTGCGATTGTGGAGAGTTACAAACCATTAGCCACATCATTCATAGATGACTGTGAGGTCTCAAGTCTCCAAGAGGATGCCGGCCTGAATCAAACCTGGATGATGAAAACTATCAGCTGAGTTTAAAGAAGGATCTTCCACTGTGATTTTGGACTTGCACGAGAACGAACCGTATAATGAAAAATCCATTAAGAGTGCATAATAATGTTGAGATAAATTCAAAGTTCAAATAGGAGCCTCTTTATAAATTTGTCGTAATAGGCCTGGAAAATTGGACAAAAAAGTATGTTGCTTGATTTTTAAATTACGGCCAAGTAGTGTCTTTTTACTCATAGGCGTAAATCCCGGGGGGTGGGGGGGGGGTGGATATATCCCGGTCCCCAATATTTTGATGAGGGGGATGGTCAATAGGCTCATCCCCCTAATGTTGATGCCTGTTCATGTGTTTTTGACCAATATAACCTCCTATGTTACCTAATAGTTAAAATTGTAAATTTCGCGCGCTTCGCGCGCATTTTGTTCTATTACAATTACATTTAAGGAATTTAGCTTCTAAATGGAAAATTTTTAGCGCGCTTTTTTAATTGTTTTAGACATAGTTAAAGGTGTTGTTTTATTTTAAGATCAAACATCGTTTCATGAGAATAATTTCACAAAAATACCCTTCTTTAATTTGAGAATGTTAACATCAACATACATGTATTAAGTTCGGGGATGTGCAAAATAGTAACAATTATACTTCAGTTACATGGGTGCGGAAAATTAATTGATTTTTTTAAGCTGTAATTAAGTGTTTAAAAAAATCAAATCAGCTATGGTAGTATCAAAGTTATAACACAACAAAGACAATTTGTGACACCAGAAACGCGCACAAACAAAAAACTAATTGTAGTAACTTAGTTTCACTTAAATTTTTGTATAAAGTTCAAAAATTCTTGTTGAAACCCTTTTACGTTGGTATGATAATTAGGTCATTTTAATTTGCGCAATATATTAATTGAAAGGAAAGTACTGCATATAAATAAGGTTCTTATATATTCCCGTGTATATAAGGTAGCATAGTAATCGTGGTGATGTATTGGGGTTCATATCAGAGGGTCCAGTCTCAGATCAGTTATATAGGCTTACATGTATGAAAGTTACTTACATGATTTATTACAGCCAAATTAAGAGCAATACGATAGTAAACATAGTACCTCAAATCGTGTGTCTTTTCTCTTTCTTTGCTTATTTCCCCCACTACTAACGATATTATTTTGAGTGTCAGCAACTTAGTTGATAAGATATAAACGAACTTGATAATTTCGCTGGGGACTTAAGGACAGGAGGAGATTTTTGTTTTAGGATACAAATTTCTCTCAAATTTCTGGAATGCGGTTGTAGACCCCTACCGAGAACGTTTGAAGGGTTTATTGGACAAACATTTTTTTTTTTTAAATATACAAACATTGTTTTGAACTTCCCTGGCTATCGTAATCGTTTCCCCATAGAAAACCATGCTTTGACTTACATCTGTCGTGCACGACAGAAAGTACTAATCATAATTGTATTACATAAAGACGGCGTACTCAAGCTTTTCACTTCAGGGGTGATTTATACATGAGGTCAGCATTCAAAAAACCGGGGTTCGAGAAAAATTGGGGGCGCTTCTCTTATTAGGGTGTTAAAATTAACACCACCGGTGTTCTAGGAGGACCCACCAGAGGTGTCAAAATTCCACACCTTTGGTGTTATTTAACAATATTTGGTGTTAACATAACACAACAATGCGGGTGTAAACTTACACCAAATGTGTTGAATTTTGACACCCTCTTGGGGTGATCTTCTAGAACACCGGCGCCTTTTTCGGTGTTAAATTTAACACCCTAGTTTTTGCAGTGCATGTAGAAAAATTAGTATTCACGTTATCAGCCATTCTTATTGAAATACATGATTAATGGTATACATAAAGATACTCATTGAAATTGCTCAATTTAATTGAATGCAACCCGATTACACTTCATTTTATTTAGTAGGTAGAGAAAATTATTTTCCTTTCAATTCCAATAACGAAAGATTTTAATATGAAGAAAATTATCAGTGGCATTTTCATATAAATACTACTTTGATAATCAGAAATTTGGCAATTTGAAGTGAAACATTAAACGTCAGAGTCTTTGAAATACAAGTTAACCATGAGCACGGCAGTAAAAATGCTGGCAAAACTGCCATATTAACAAAAAAATGGCTTGTTTTTAGTATAAGAAAGTTTTCAACTATACTGTACGAGTGTTGTGACTACAAATGATGAAACATTCGCAATGGTCGGTTGATGACAAAATAAAGTATCTCCATGGGATGTCCTTTCATTCTTCAAATTGTACAATAGACACTCCGAAGTTCGTTATGTCTTTTTAGATTTTAGAAATAATCATTTGACTCTATTGCCAAATTACTCTTCCTATAGTTTTTGTTAATGAGAATTAAAATGATTTCGTCCCAAAACGCTCGTACAAATTAATACAAATCAAAAATGACTTGATAGTAAGATAAAGATTTCTTCGAGATAAAATAGTGATCCGATTGATTCTTTTTACTCTGCAAACAGTATCAAATGTAAACCTTCAAGCAATAAAACAGATTAAAATACACCAAACTTCTTCAATTAACGTTTATGGAAAGTTATTATGCCAATAATTCACACAACCCAGGGTTTCAAATGTAGAAATACACTTGGATGTCCTAGTGTTACTTACACATGTACACCCTAAAAATATTTTCAACAACGGGGGTTCATTTTTGACCCCGTGTGAGCAACTATGCACCGACTAATAAGGGTAAAATGTTGACCACTTTTGTGATAAAAAATCGTGTGAAATGACCCTTTTTGAGGTCATAATGTGGACCAATTTTTTTAGTCGGTGACATAGTTGACTTGGCGTTTTAAGTGTGGTGGTCTATGCTGCAATTGAAAATACAGCAAAATACTGTAAAATTTTAGTCAATTTACCAGCGTATAAAACGACTACAAATGGAGATTTATTCGAATGTTTTTGAGTATCAACATTATCGTACATATTATGAATTTTCAATTATCATGATTAAAGTACTATAAGTTTTTTAAAGGAAAATAAAAACTATCCATTTGACAAGAAATTATGGCAGCAATTCTGCGAACAAAAAACCCCGTAAATACAGCTTTAGGTTGCCATTCAAATTACTATTTTATAAGCTTGATGTAACCTATTTTACGTTAAGTATTAAGTATTGGATCAAATCAAGTCTAATTAACAAAATATAAAAAAATAGAACCTCATCAGTCCTGCTTTTCTAACTTCATTGGCATATTTTGCCTGTAAGAGATGATAACGGCTAGAAAACCATACAAAAGCATAGTCATTTCTAGCGACCTCCGCGGCAAAAGTATGTTAAACAGTATCAATACCACTGTCGAGGCGATCGATCGGATCTTTTTGAGTACACCAAACAGGCGAATACGCATTTGACATAGACACAGAGACGTTTTTTTGTTTTGCAAAAACCATCGCGTATTTGACAAGAAAAAAAAGGATACTTCCATTGAACGCGTGTTTACAAAAATGAAGAACGTTCAATGTCCACAATGTACACATTAAAATCATGTGCTAAAATGTTTCAAATTTCAAAACAATATAAAAAACAAGTAATTTTCAAAAACTTCAATCGCCGATATCTCGAATTGTGACTTTTGGTCGATTGGCCGGTTTGGCGATTCGTGACGATATGAATGAATAGCAAACATTGATAGAAGAAAAGATGAGAGATAGGTAGACTGAGTTTGGAAGATTGAAAAAAAGAAGACGAAGGAAAAATAAACTAGAGCTAATTGCGCTCTTGCAAGAGCGCGAAAGTAAGGCGGGTTTGTGACCGTTGATTCGAAAAGAGTTGGTCGCATGCAGAGGTTCACAAATGACATCTTTCATCCACAAGAGCACCATAGATTTGCCAGCGATTTTATTGTTAGAGCAGAGAATAAATTAATATAGGTTTCCTTGGAATACCCCTTTAATTGGTAAAATTGTGGCATCTGGGGCCAATCTGTGATGGTAGCCTTTAATTTGTGGGATAGGAAATCGTAGATTTCAGTGAATGCCCCTTTAAGGGTGATTTATTTTGTTAATCTGGGTCCAATCTGAGAACCACCCCATTTTGCAGCATAACAGGGATTTTGCAAGCGAATCTCATGATGAGAGATGTCATATAAATATGAGAAAAACTTGCAACTCGGATGATAACAACTTAAAATTCAACTCGTACATTTTAACTCCCAAATCCCAATTCAGGAACTCGCAACTTGCAGGTATCCACACCTGTATTGTCGCACTATGTTCCCAGCATTCTTACTTTCCAAACCATGGCATAAATCCAACACTTATACAAAAAATATATTCGGGGATCACTTTATCGCCATTGTCAGAGTGGTTGATCAATTAAGCCTCCAAGTTGTGTAAGCAAAGGGAATTTAATATAAACATCACTACACTTCAATAGCTTTACCAGCTTGATGCCAATTTCAAGTTAACCAAGTACACTGCATTAGTGGATTTACTATTATTGTAAATCATATCTAATAATGTCTAGCACAGGTCAACAACAACAAAACTGACAGTATACCCAAAGATGAACAAATGGCTACACAGAACCAAGAAGTGTAAGATATCATTTACTATTACCACTCGAGGCCTGGGTCAAAAAGTTCCGGTTATATGTCTACAGTGAAGGAAAAAAATATGACTGTTTTTACTGTTAAGTGCAAAGGCCGTAGCCAGGGGGGGGGGGTGAAGGGGGTGCGATGTACCCACCCAAAATCTCCAAATTCCAAAAGGTCACAAA
>JAMKCH010030081.1:0-17057 GCA_023653785.1 Ophioderma brevispina
GCTCTTGCTACAGGTTTATAATCCCCAGTTTTAATAAGAACATTAAGATACATATATACATGTTGTTGTTGCAGTGGTTTTTTATTTTTGGCAAAATTTCATAATCACCTTGGAAAACTGAATATATAATTCATTTAGAAGAGCACATTATACTGGTTCAAAAATTTTTTTCTCTTTCTCTGTCTGCAAGAAAAGTCTGGCTACTATATTAAATTTTGATCTAATAGTGTCCTGGATCCTTGAATTCTGATAAGCTTGGAAAGGAATATGAAGTTATTGTGGCTATGTTAGTTGATATGACTATTCAATGTTGCCAACACTGCATTTAGTCCAATCCGGATACCTGATTTTCATCACTGTACATGCCGTGCATGGTCTGCTAATCATGCCCTGAATCTTACCCTATAGAAATTATTGGTAAAGATACAATTGGTCTAAGTATCAAACCCAGATAGCACTTTATGATAGCAACACTGAACGTAGTTGATATGGGCCATGTTTTTTGTTGGCTTGAGTTTTTCATTTTTCTCCAGACAGGTTAAAGGGGTAAAAATGAGGAAACTGTAGAGACACTTTTGGTGATTCTGCATGGACAACAAATTTCAGTTTTGTAAAAGTGAAAGATAAATCAATATAAAAAATATGTACTCTTTCTCTTTTGTGTGAAAACTTTGGATGAAATGGCATTACCACACAAATGTGAAGTACCAATCAATTACATGTAACTTAAAGAGACATGAGGAGATTTCCAGGAAGAAGCGCCCCCAATTTTTCTCGAACCCCGGTTTTTTACATATTTGGAATGCTTACCAATGTATTACATCACACCTGAAGTGAATAAGCCGAATACGCCGTCTTTATGTAATATGATGATGATTTAGTAGTTTCAGTCGTGCACGACAGAAAGTCAAAGCATGGTTTTCTATTGGGAATGATTACGATAGCAGGCAAGTTCAAAACAAGGTTTGCGGTTTTCTTTTGCACCTGTTTGTCCAATAAACCTTCGAAACATTCTCGGTAGGTGGTCTACAACCGATCCAGTGAAATTTGAGAGAAATTAGTATCCTAAAAAAATCTCCTCCTGTCACTTTAAATTTAAGATAATTTTGACTAAATTCCACCTTTTTAGAGTGTTTACCACTAACAGGTTCACAAATATGCAACAATCAGATTTTTAACATTTTCTGATTTTGCAAATTGCTGATTGTGCCTTTAAGAGCTCTGCACTAAATTGCAGTTTTTAAAAGTTAAATGCATGGGATGTTGAGACCATTTTTTTGCCAATCACAAATAAATGGTAAAAAAACAACACCAAATGTGATCGAGATACCTGCTTATAAGTTCACAAGCTTTTTTCAATCAATAGTATTAAATTTGGACAGTCCAAATCAATTTCCATATGTCCTGGCTTTAGGCCAGGGTGAGTCAAATCCTGGCCTTCACTCACATGAGCATAGAATGCAATCAAAATAATGTTCAGATTCAGGTTTTCCTCAACACTATTCTTTAATGAGATATGGGTTGATATGAGGTTCTATGGCATACCCGGTAATAGAAATTATTATACACCAGCAATTGCATGAATTCAAATACTTTTCCTCAAGATTGATTTTCAAAATAAACACATGAGCAAATGAGTCAGTAGTACAAAATTACACATGTTATATTTAGAATATGGATTTTCTTGCATTTTTTCACAATAGATTTTGTTCCAGTAACACAATGTAAAATATAATAAAAGTAAAATTAGATTTTTTAAAAATCTTGATGACTCATGAATTAATCACTAGGCCTGTTCACATGCAAGGCTAATAGCAAGACTATTGGAATTGGCTGTAGTGTTTTTTCATATCCTACATGCTGTGATGTCACTATGTTATTTGATACAGAGCCAGATTCTTCATAGAAGTACCTTTGAAGTACCTGTGGAGGAGCCACATTTCCTACATGCTGTGATGTCACCATGTATTTCATACACAGCCAGATTCTTCATAGAAGTACCTTTGAAGTACCTGTGGAGGAGCCACATTTCCTACATGCAGTGATGTCACCATGTATTTCATACACTCATAGAAGTACCTTTGGAGTACCTGTGGAGTAGCCACAGGTTACCTCCTCATATGGTACCACATTGCAGGCCATAAAAGTAGGGAGTGGGGGATTTATCCCCCTAGTTGAATGCAGTACTGTGAACTGATCTTTACCCTCAGTGGGATTATTTTTTCCTAATTCTAATCCCTTATTTAGCACGTGTCAACTAATATTTTGTTTGTACAGACAACAAAGACATTAATATGCCTTATATCAGTAATAGCACATTTTTTGAAGAGCACCCAAATTTTCAAAATTTGGGATTTTTGCACATTTGTGTTGGTAATTGTCTTTTTAACTATACCTGCAAATGACTATGCTCAAAAATGCATATTTGTCATAAAAGAAGCGAATTTATCATTAGAATCGGTATCTCTGATTGTAATCTAATGGCGGAACTGGAAACACCAAATTAATGTCCGTCCATGATGAAAATGGCCTCCAAGTTGACTTACCTGAACCTACGAAACAACTAATGGATGAGTGTAGACACATATATGGCGGGATTTCCCGGCTATTCATATTGAAAGGACATTTCCAGGAGCTGTTGAATTATTATTGGAGGTCTCTGATACTAATTATTCTAATTACAAAATTCCATCTTTTGCGACACAGAGAATGTTTAGCTCTACCATTCACAGGTATTGTTTACTAGCCAGTTACCAATGCAATTGTGCTCTTCAAAAATGAGCTGTTATTGCTTTAAGGTACAAGCATTTTAAAAATACCAAAACAAAACAAAAACATGTATAATAATAATTTTAAAGTTGTTTTCATCATTGTCTTACAGTACCTGGTCCTGACCCTGCACAAGATGGTGGGTATTTCATGATGATGATGATGATGGGATGGTTGGTACTGGCCTTGGTTTTATTCCTATTTAGACCAACTAGCATGAGAGGAAGAGGAGATGATAAGCCAAGACCGTTAAATCAAGTAAGATGATGTTAACAAAGAAAAGATCCTGTGTGTATCCCACAAGCTAATGCGATTGGCAGATCGCCGACTTTCAGATGCCATATCATGTGATAGCACGTGATATTGCTAGGGAGAAATCATCCAGGTATCGATCCTGGGCTGTTTCAAAGACTTTTGCAAGCAAAACCCATTTCATCTGGGGACTATGTTTATATTTTGTGAGTGCTTAGTTGCAACATAGCAAAATAACATAGAGAATGTTTTAATGAATTAAAGGAACATCTTCAAATCATAAGGATCATTTAACTGTCCTTATCAGGTGCCAAATTATGACTTACGAACGGGGACACAATTTGAATGGGAATCGGAATGCACCACGCAATGAATGTTGTTAAAGAGACGATTGATTCATGGGATACACACAAGATCTTCTCTTATGTTACCAACACTACATTCAACCAAGGAATGTATAGGCAGAATTACTGAATAACCCAGTTTTGAAGAATTTGGCGTAAGATTTGATGTTTTTAAGCATTATGTGTATACAGCTTAAAATCTAACTTGTACTAAACTGGGCTTTTTGTTCAATGATATGTGTACAATGGCTTAACTATACGATTTAAAATGGAATTTGCCATTCTCTATTACCCACTGGTTAAAAGCATCACCACCAGGGTTTGTTTAAAACATCCACATGACTGCTCTTAAAATAATTATTGCAAATTGTTTAAATTGTGACCGAAAAACTGCATTTCACGGAATGTGTTACACAACTTAATGCATAAGTTTTGCAACACACAGTTGGTTATAAGCATATGTGCAATAGGCTTAAAACAATTTAAATATTTGGGTTAAGAAACATTCAATCATTTTTCGCATTAAATCTACATATAAATGAGATTCTCTAAGCACTACCTGCCAATTTATTTGCAGGTAATTACTATTTGGATTGGTTATAGATAGAAGCCTTTTTGTGTGTTTCTATTGTGATTGGTTACTCAGAAGGGAATTCCTGCTGTGTCCTGTAATAAGCCAATCAGACCATCTGTATCATATAGTTATCATGAGTAATTGTATGTATACCAATTGGATTCACCAGGCCAGTGTCCATGACAGTTATTGTCCCCCCGCCGACCGGAGTTCGGAACGGGGACTATGAAAATGAGCAGCTCCGTCTGTCCGTTCATCCGTCCGTTCGTCCGTCCGTCCGTCTGTGACACAAATGTTTAACCCTGTTGTATCATTTTATCTTGAGTTCCGTAGGGCGACAATGATGTAACTTGGTGGAAGAAGCGGGTTGATGAGTTCTCGACCTGTATAGATGGTGGCCGTAAATAGCTAATTAAGTTATCTAATTTGCATAATTTATGAAATTTTTCCTGCAGGCTTGTGTACAGTTTTCTGGCGTTCCGTCAGGCTTATAATGATGTAACTTGGTGGAAGTAAAGCGGGCTGAAGAGTTCTGGACCTGATTAGATTTTTGGCTTATTTCGGGCAATTGAGTATGGCAAATGAGCTAATATTCAAAATCCGCTAATTGCTATATTTTTGAATGGTACCTTGGTATACTCAAAATTCCTGCGCTGCATAATATCCTATCATGGGCACATCTTTTTTGCAATTTTGAAAGTATGTGAAAATGCGCTTAGGGTATGCAAAGAGAGTCTAATTAAATATGCGCAATTGCTTTATCTCTGAACCAGTACATCTGATAGGCAAATTCCTTCGCTACAGGACCTACTATGTATGTGTGGGTGTGAGGTGTTGGGGAGGGGGTGGGGAATGTTGTTGAGGGGGTGGGGTGTTGCGGGGTGCTTGGGGGGGTTGGGTATTGCGGGGTGTGGGGAGGGGGTTGGGTATTGCTGGGTGTTGGTATTGCGGTTTATTGGGAGGGGTGTGGTGTTGCAATGGTGTTTGGGGGGGGTGGGAGTGTTGCGGGGTGTTGGGGAGGGGAATGCGGTGTTGCGGGGTGGTTTGGGGAAAGGGGAGGCGTGTTATAGGATATTGGGTAGGGTTTGGGGTGTTGAGGGGTGAATAGGAGGGGGTAGGGTGTTTGCGGGATGTGGGGATAGGTGGGGTGTTGGGAGGGGTTGGGTATGCGGGGTGTTGGGGAGGGGTGGGGTTTTGCATGGTGTTGAGGGTGTTGCATGGTGTGGGGAGGGGGTGGAAGTTTTGCGGGGTGTTGGGGAGGGAGATGGGAATGTTGCAGGATGTGCAGAGGGTGAGGGTGTTGCGGGGTGTTGGGTCGGAAGGGAACTGGCGGGGGGGTTTCGGGGTGTTGGGGAAAGGGGAGGCGTGTTTAGGGTATTGGGTAGGGTTTGGTGGTGGTTTTGAGGGGTTTTACAGGAGGGGGTAGGGTGTTTGCGGGGTGTTGGGGATGAGGGTGGGGTGTTGGGGAGTTGGGGGTGTTGGGGAGGGCGTGGGGTTTTTGCTGGTTGTGGGGACGGGGGCGAAGTGTTGCCGGGTATTGGGGAGGGGGTAGGGTTATTGAAGTTGCATTATCACATGTTAGTGATCGCAACCTTCGGCGGGGACATATTTTACGCATCGCGTAAATCCGAGTTCGCCTTGTTGGATATAACATGTTAATTGGGATATAAGCAAAATAAGATAAAAACAGCAATATATAATTAAAACGTGTCCTTTAGAAAGTCTTGAACTTTACAACAAGGGTGGGCTGGCACATAGAATTTAAAATTTTGCAAGCTTAGTCTGTGGACAAACTCTAATAACTGGAATTATATAACATGAGTTTGATCCGATGTCAACATTTAAATTACAAATTTTTAAATACTGCTTAATAGAAAGGCTACATGTGAGAATAAGTCGGGTGTGGATTAAATTTGCACAGTTGGATCAAATGCAGCCTACTATCCCCTGGACCTCACCCAAGCGAGATGATGCAACATACATTTAGGACTGAGTAATATTTCTATAGCATTTAAGACTAGTTGGAGTTCCAGCCAATTGAATAAGACATGTTTTGGGTGGGATTGAGATATTTTGGCTGCCTCTATCAAAGGGGGTAATATATCGCTGGGAGGCTGAACCATCCTTTGGCATGGATGGACATATATTGTTAATTTTATATGTCCACTAGCTATATGTAGAATTTTACAGGGAAAAAGATATGTGACTTTTCGGTCTCTTTTGTACATGTTCAGTGACGATTTTCAGTTTACATGTAGCTCTTGTACAGTTAGTACCGCATTTCTCCCTCCGTCTGGGGGCTTTTTGGCCTTTGGTCTCTTTCCCCGTTTCTACCCCTCTCCTGTTGCGGTGCTTTCCCTTCACCCCCTGTGCCCTGCTCTTCTGGCCCCTCCTTGGTGCTTTTTCCGTCTCCCTTTCCCCCCCCACGTCTGTCGCCTCCTCTCCCCCTTTTTTCCCCCTCCCACCCCGCGTCCCTTTTCTCTCTTCCCCTCCGGCCGCCTTCGCGTTATCCCCCGCTGTGTTGTGCTTTCATATTTGTTGTCCTATTTCTCAACCAACTTGTATAACTTTGTTTTTTTTCTCACCTTTCCTTGCATGAAGTTTTCCTACTGCTGCCTCTCAACCTAGCACTTAATTGCCACCATGTGGCTAAAAAAAACTTTGGATTGTAACA
This sequence comes from Ophioderma brevispina, assembly GCA_023653785.1. Taxonomy (NCBI): domain Eukaryota; kingdom Metazoa; phylum Echinodermata; class Ophiuroidea; order Amphilepidida; family Ophiodermatidae; genus Ophioderma; species Ophioderma brevispina. The sequence continues at coordinate 6,614 of JAMKCH010030081.1, forward strand.
CCCTGATGTGTACATCTTTATTAAAGTACCTCTGATTGGTTAATCATTATAAAATTAATATGATATAACTCACAGTAGCCAATCCAAATAGATCTTCTCTTTAGCTGGTTTGAACAGCACAACACATCGACAATGACTGCATCCGCGGCTGTATGACACTAGCATACCATGCACTCAAATGGTGTTTAAAGACTCTACTCAACTCTACGTACAAAGGGTTCAGAAAACTCTGCAAACTTACTTGACAAGGAAGTCCGATTTATTTCTATTTTCAATTTCAATTAAATACCAGTTTTTATAAACAATAGATTCCAAGCGCTTCTGATTTTTTGTTTACATTTCAACAGAAAAAAAATTAAAAGAACCAATTAATTTTCCACTTCCTCAAGCATTATAATTGTGTTTTCATTTATTACGTCAGATCATCTTTAAGTTCAACATTACACGTATTAGAGTCACAGATACACAGAAGTTTATGATATTGATACTTTAAGGTTGGGGCTGCTGATGAGTGTGCCCAAAGGTGAGTTTGAACCACTCCCATTAATGCAGGTGCAATGTGCATATACTGTTTTGTACTAAACACATGTCATACTTAAGGATAAAAAATGTTCCAAAAGTTTAAGAGCCACTTGGAATTCATAATCATGCTAAAATTCCCTGAGTACTAACACCCTGTGGGCTAAACTGAGCATCAAAGTCAGGGCTGTTAGTGTATCAAGAATAGGATTTTGTGAGATCACTTGACCCTACCAGGTCGAAATTTCCCAAAACCTGGTGGATTGTGAAATTGACTCAATACACCCCTGGGTACTTCAGAGTGGCATATTTTTTCTATCTTACATAAGTTACATTAATTTTCCATGTTTACATAATCCAGAAAAAGGAGGAAAAAGCCATGTAAATGTCAACGATGATGTGGATTTTGTTAGGAAATTATATGTTAAACATGTTGCTAAACAATAACTTAATTTTCCTCTTTTGCTGTCTTCAGGATCCTGGCCCCTCCCTACCAGTCCAACCTGTGGATTAAACTGGACCAAATTTTTATCGTAATTCAAAACACTTAATCAGTACCAAACTGGGACTGTTTCTTGAATTATTATATGGGCCGGTCACGACACTTCTACCAGTTCTTCACTTGCTTGATCAATCAAATCTGATCAGATCAAACTGTTTTGTACTGTACATAATGTATCCAAACCTACATTTATTGTTGTATTGCTACAAGTTTTCAACAATAAACTTGCACCATATAAACAGTCGATAATAGTATAGTACAAATGTTGACATTGAGTCTGTACAACAATCCCGTCTGCAGTATCCCTCATCCCCAATTTCAGTTCAGTTAAAATATTGTCATATGGGTGCAACAAATTTGTATCTGCATATTGTCATTTTGCAGAAAAGCCATTTTATGTATGTTCCAATTTCTTTTGTTTTCTATTTTATGTCTTCTTCTTTCATCAAATTAAATGTTTTTACTTTTTTAGTTGAGGCTGGCAGTATAAGTTTCCAAATTGTGTTTTTAACCTCTCAAGAATAAGGTGCTTAGATTATTGTTTTCCGCTTGCCGCTCAGCCACACGCAATCCGCTTGGTGTACGCCAGATTGCAGGCTTGACTATTATAGTCAAGCGACGAACTATCGCTTGGAATACATGTACGTCATAGTGCCACCGCTCCAAAGTTGAACTCAAGTCAACTCATTGCGATAGGCCGCTTTGGGCAAAATCGGTAAGCCCGCGCAGCAGGAAGAATCGATTTATTGGCTCGATGCTTTTGCCGTTGGGTCCCCGCTAGGCGTTAATAACCTTATTGCATAGAACATAAAATATCATCAGAGTGGCAGTAAAGCGGTAAGTGGCATGATACTATGCAACAACCTTAACTCAATTTTACCCAAAATTCTCAGTTCTGACTTTATTGCACTCAATATACGATATGGCCTAATGAGAGTAAATGGATATAAAAATCCCTAGTTGAAAGGGGGTAAGAAATGCACAAAAACTGTGGATTTTGTGGCTCAAGTATGTCAATTAACCAAGATATATCACAATTTTTAATTACTTTCTGACAATCAGGAATAGCCACTTATTAGCTAGGTTTTTTAAATTGTCATTAGGTCTGGAAGATGAACACCTTACAGATTGACCTATTATTTCTGTCTACCATCTTAGTTGTTGACATACTTTAAGAGTATTGTTCCTTACCATACCTGTGAGTAATTGTAGTTGTGTCAAAGCTCATCTGAGAGATAAAAGAGTGATGTCTTCACTTCAAGAAATACTCTGGAGGGGGGGGGGGGGGGGGGGGGTTGTGGAGGTTGGCGGAGAACGAAAAATATAGTGTCCCATAAGCGGAGGTGGTGAAACAGAATAGTCTCCTCCGTTTTTACTTGATAGGTTTGTTTTAGCTGCGTATATTTCAAACTTTCCTTTTTCCTATCTGATTGGTTTGTCCCATTGATAAGGTGTCATCAAAATCTTTCTGGTTATTTGTCCATTGAAAAAGTGGTCATAAATCAACTCAATTTTTAGGAAACGCAAAACTTTCTCTCTTACCACAAAAAATATTTAAATTTGGGTAGAGTGTGCCTATAAGAGATAAAGAATGCTCTCGAAACCTTTTGGTATAGCTGTTAACAATACTTCTAGTTAGTTCTTACATGGCACTATACCTGAATTGTTTTAGTATGGCCTTCCAGGATGGCTTACAGCAATCCTGTCTTGCTACAGGATTGTGCAAGTGTATTGTTAAGTTTATCTAATCCCTCTAAAAACTGGAACTGGAACGTTTAAAGTCAAGTCCATTCTGGTGGTGTTAATATGTTCCCTGTTGGTGGTGGAATTTTAATAAGCAACTTTACACAAAAAATCAGATAAGGGAAAGTATGAAGAAGTCTAGCAGATCACCCCTTGTTTCCCACCTCAGTTGGTTGCTAGGAATAACACCCATGTTTTTGTTTAAGTCTGGCATGCTCTAAATGCTCCAGAGGATTGGTTGAAAACTTTTTAATACATAGTTATAGTTAACTGTTACAGCCAACTTGAATCAAATAAAATAGTTTGAAACCTGGGTTTTTGTGGACCACCACAAAGTAGTTGGGTATCATATGTTGAATTTATGTAGGAATTATGTAGGCGCAAACTTCAGTGGAATGTCATTGGCATACTGCATACATACAGTAGTAGGCATGGTGAATGGACTTCCTTTAGTAAAGGATTATAATATACACCCAATTTCACATAATACTTACTATCCCAATGCCAGAACAATACACTGCACATTTGTTAGGATTAAAAAATATGGTATGCTGTGTATGCAAGCTTTGGCCATAGCTCAATATAATCCTTTAATTTGGATCTAACTGTGTTTACAATCACATTAATGTTCAATCTATAATGTGGGGTCGTGCCAAACCATACATATTTGGTGTGGTTAACTACCAAACTCAAACACAGTAACTACTCTAGTTCTCTGGCTTAATAAAGATTTTTTTATTAAATGTTCGATAGAGGCCAGCGCACACAACCGGAAATAAAAACGCTACATGTTCCCGGCTGGAAGTGAACTGATGACCTTCTGCATACAAGGCTGACATTCATACCGTGAACGATTTGCCTTGATCACGCAATGTGATTGGTATTAAATACTTGTTCGATGCAATCCACTGGAATGCAATGAACACTTAGGACTTAAGACTTCATGGTTTAGTGGTTTGAACGTCTACGTGGTTTGCAGAAGTTCGCTGGTTCAGAGCTTCTGTGTGCCAGCCCTTCTGGTGAAATATTTAAAATTATCATCATCAAGCTCAAAGTTTTGTACAAAAACTAATTCAGTGTATGCATTCAGAGTTTTCGGCAAAAATGTTTTCAATTGTTCTTTTTATGAGCACTATTTCCAATAAAGACAAACAAAAAAAAAGATTTTTTTGTGTGTGTCCCACCAGCTTTGCTGGAAGGACCACTTAGCATTTACTCATCACCAAAAGGTCAACCTAAAGGGTAAACCTTATAGGTTGGCCCCACACTTATATTCTCTGAATATAGAGAGCGGAAAAATTTGAATTTAACTTTAATTCAGATATGGGTTGTATTTTCAAAAAAAAAAATTTTTGTGCTGTGTTGTCCTTTGGCATGGTTAAATCCTAACGTAATTGTGATCAATGGTGTAAAATTCATTATATTTTAATGTAAGAATATCTTAGAATAATAAATTACGTAGATCATCGGTAAATGGTTCTCAGAGAAAAATGACCATAAAATCAAACACCCCCCTAACATCAACTTAGTCCAAACTTGACTATGGTAAGGATTGAACTCTCCTCCACAAATATTTGTTTGCCAGTTTCCAAGACTGCATGATGTGTTTTAGTGTTTTTTATTTATTTTTATAAAAATTCCCTAATTTTTACAATAAATATTTTTCCCAGGCCTAAATGGAAGGTGGCTTTTAAGCTGAAACTCCCGGGATATGTGTATAAACAACATACCTAAAATCTCACGTTAGCTTTTTGAATCATCAAGTGTTTAATTTTTTAGAAAAAGTATTTAGGGAAAAATAATTAGTAGAAAAATTAAAAACAAACCTATTATTTCAAAAAGAAACACTCAATCTGCACAATCTACGTGAGAATTTCCTAACTTTTATTTCCTTTCATATGACGACACCTTAATCATCACCAAGGGAGTTGTTGTTTCTCTAGGAAAAATTATGAAAAGTGGAATACTACTTCAGTATTTCTAGAAATTACTTCACCAAAACAGTGTTTGTTTTGGCGACCCACCTGTCCTTTGCTTGATGACAAGACAGCAAAATAAAATTTGTTATGGATTTTTGATTTTCTTTAAACCATTAAAAATAAACACCAATCTTATAACTCATCATTACTGAGAAATAATTGAAATAAAACTGTTTAGTTTTTTCAAAAATTGCCTCATTTGGTCATTTTCTATACTGCCAAAATCAGACCCCTGTACAACGTCTATGGGAATTGAAAACACATATGTGACATATCTCTAAAACGCCTTTTTGGAAAAAAAAATTAAAATTTGGCCCACAGTTTCTTTCACCATTACCAACATTTCATTGGAGATTTCAACAAGATCTGGGCATGAAGCCGTAGCCGGAAATCCTAACTTAAGGTTTGTGGGATTTACTTTAGCTCCCTCATTTCATTTGCCTTTAAATGGGGATGTGTTAAGCCATAATATAAAACAAATGTATATAGTTTTCTTAAAATATTAAAATTTACTCAATATTGAATATTTCTAATACCTAAGCATATTTAAAACACTCCAGTGTGATTAGCACACTGTATATAAGGATTTAAAATTATGGAAGAAATCAAAAGGTCAAATAAGAGTAAAAATAAATATTGGATCCAATAAGAGATGGGAAATTAACAAGGGACTTACACTTGGGGGGGTGAGTGCATTTCCACATTAGTTAAGAACTCTGTATACACTAGCAAAATCACTTACTTCAAAGAAGCATTTACAAATTGTTAACATTGGTGTAAAGATGGTGTATGCACAATCTATTTCAATACAAAGATTGAAATACTTAGTTCAAAAAATGAATTTTTTAGATCTCCGGCGATGGCTTTTTGATTAAGTGATTTTGGGGGTGGCGTGCGTACTTACAACTTTCGTTGAATGAAGTGAAAGTTGTTAGTAGCCCTTTTCTTCTTCCTGTCAGTGACATCAACGCGTTCAGACCGGATTTTTGCTTGTGCATTTTTCGCACTGCCTTTATATGCGTGGGTGTGGGCAATGCCAGCATTTGAATCAACTCCCACATTTTAATGCTGAGAAAACTGAATACCACACTGATGTCACTGACTTGAAGGTAAAGGTATAGCGTTAAAATGGTTTTAAGCGATCAGTCTCTCACAGCTGTTGTGAAAGTCTCATTTATTAATGACAAAACAAGAATAAAACAAAAATTCAATGGCTGCACACTTTTGACAACTGATTGAGTATTTATACCATAATCTACATCCTGTGTAAAATTTGTAAATTTCATTGCGGCAAACTATGATTTTTCATACCAATCTAAGTTTTAACACTCTTTCTATGGGAAATAGGCATTAAGGGCGCTCTAACACCAAATCATTACCTTTGGAGGCCTATATTGCAATATTCCCCAAATGGATTTTTCTGATTTTTGCGGTGGTACCAAGTAATCCGTCTTGCATGTCTCTACTTATATCAGTTTTCAAAAATTGTGTCGCATTGTTTAAAATTGCTCTAAACATAAAAGAGACAATTTGCATGGGGTCAAACATCTGTGCTCGGTTACAAAAACACAGTTGTTTGATCTTTGTAGTTTGCTACTATTATGTATGTGATTGTATCATAAATTATTCAATCTTGACACACCCTATTATCAGATTACTCTTTGTAAATAATGAATTTGTTGTGTATAAGGGGGTTCTTATCTCATGTTAGATGCATGGCCTTTTTGAAGTAATTGATGAAATTGCATAATTCAAAGAGGTTGAAAGGTTTTAATTTTAAAGAAGTCATTGAGGGTTTTTTCTTGTAAAAGATGCTTAGATATGTTTGTATTCCTTGAAAGAAAATAAAATAATTATGTTTTTTCAGGGGGTAGTTTGAGCTCTTATAATAAAATTGTTCTCTTATATGACTATTTAAATGATTTTAGCACTACTTATCAAATTAACAAGGCTCCCTAAGGCTAAGGTAATCGGCCAATTCAAGCATTTAATTGATCAAATAAAATGTTTTCCACAGATTTTTTATGGCGAATTCAGTCTGGTTAATTTATCATTTCTAGGTAGAGTATTATTATTCTTCTAAATCATTCCTTTAATGTTGACAATGATGTGTAAACCAAACTTATTTAATGTCAATTGTTGGGTTATGGGTTTGTAAGTAATGTAATGCTTTTGTACATTTTAGAAACATTATCTTTTTCGCATTCATTGTCACCGCCATAATGATGCTAAATAAAGATTGTGCTAGCCACAGGCTCTTGAAAATGGTTAGTGGGTGAGTTTGTTCTTTCTTTTCTGTTTATCTGTTTATATATTTTCTTGTTTGTATTGGAATTGTCATGGCAAAGTGGTGATTCTGTGTTTATTTCTTGCTCTGATAACTTTTAATTGCATGCCTAATTCATTCAGAAGGGAATTATTGCGTTCAAAATCAGAGAAGAATATTGGAATGCGTAATCATGTTTGATAGCTTTGTGCTTGGGCTTGATAAGTCCATATATTTCTATTCATGCACTAAAATGCTATTTATTCATTCTTAGTATATACCTTCTGTATGCATTTTACTACTCTTGTCAAAATCTTCTGTTTACTTTGTTAGTCATGTGCTCCTATGTACTGTTAGTCAATATCGCTCGTATGCATTGTTTAGTCAATTCACCCTCTGTTTGCCTTCTTAGTCTCATTATATTCAAAAGCAATTGCATTGTATCATTTTATGTTCATATTATTAGGCCATTAACCACATCATGTGTACTGCGCTATTTCCTTGCCTCTTTCGCAGTGCTATCAGAGTGGTGGTTGCACTCATAAACCTCCACACTGACGAAAAGCAAAGGTGTGATTACACGTGCACAAAGACTAATAACAAGTCATGCTTGTATCCAAGAAGCCTATTTATTATGCCCTAATCTTGGCATAGTGAAATAAAGTCACGCTTATTCATAAGGATTATGTTATCCATTTCCATCGTAGACCATTCATTGGGCTATTCCCTTTTGTTTTGCCAAATATTCTTCCTCAAAATTTGAAGTATGTTTTGTTCGCAGGTCAGTGTTTACTTACCAAGTTGGCAACTTACATAATGCAAAGTTACTTGAGGCAAGTATCTTTGGTGTTATTTTTGAATGATTTTGTGGACAGATATGTAGGCAATTTGAAATGGTAATAATTAGATTATGGTTGGATGATGCATGTCATATTGTACTTTATTTGTTGGGTCAGATGGGTATAAGTGTACTTTTGATGGTGTGTATCAAAGACGAGAGAAGTAAAACATTATGGAAACTTAATATTGTTCAAACTCGCAGTGATGTAAAAACTCGAAAATATAAATTTCCCACCATGTGGCGGTTTTCCCAGATAGCTCACGTATGACTGACCACCCTGGTCTGACAACATCGTGGGTAAATGTTAAAAAGAATCAACACCAGCCCAAAGCCGTGATGTGGTTTGCTATGCAACCAAACTGGTCAATCATGTAGGTTAACACATGCCACTACTGCCCAATTTCATAGATACCTCGGGGTGTATCCCTTGATCATATGCAGTCCAAACCACACATGGCAATCTATCAAACACAACCTTTTTTTTTCAAATGTTGAGAGGCTGACAAGAAGACAGGAAGTACACGTGTTTATGACATTGATTGTTTATAAAGCTTGTAATGGTTTTAATCATGGTGAATAGTATTACAACATTACGACATGGTTGTGGAATTTGCTACAAAGTTGGTCCATATGACTCCTCTTTGGAAGATGTCTTGTTCTGACTGACACGCCAATTAAGTTGACTATTTTGGGTGGGTGCCTAAACTAAAAACCTTGTTATGACACGTACAAAGCAACACTTCCATACCCATGCCGTGGCTGTATAACAAGAGGCAACAATGCCAAAAAAAAACCCCTTTATGTTTATCATAGCATTGAAGCATTCTCTGTATCATACATTGTATAAACTATACATAATTTACAGAAAATTAAAAAAGTAAAATTTTTTCTATTTAAATAATATGCCATTCTATAATATGGATCATGTGCATGGTGCATCTGGTCCCTATCTGTGTATAATGATCCATTATCATCTTTGTAGTTCATCATGAGGACTAAAGTAATTGAATACTAGTATGGAAAGGTTTCTATGAAGCTGTGTAATCCAATGTCATGCTATTCAGAGTATAAATCGTGCCGGTGATTGACTCTGAACATTATTTGTAGCTAAACAGCATAAAAGGTTCGCTCATACTACATGCAACGTGCATTGCGGGGAAGTTGCAGTGCCGATTCAGTTCTATGTCCAGTATACTGTATTGCGGTGGCTACATGCAAACGAGTTAAAATTATTTTAACTGCAGCTGCAGCAGGTTCCGTTGAGTTGCTGCAGCAAGTGATCGATTAATCGGCATGCCACTGCGCAGTGCAGCATAGTAGTTACCATTTTTGTTCTATTTATCCTTATTGACAAGATAATTATGATATTTTTGGCCACAATTAAAATCTCAGGGTGGTTACATTTGGTGACCTCACTTTGCCTGACACGACTCGGATTTCAGAAGCCTCACCAAAATACGTGCATGAGGTTCTTCATTTGCTTAACCCAAAAACCATCATTATCACCAAAGAATCAATTTTATCTTATAAATTGATGTTTCCAAATAAAATGACAACATCCCTATAATAACAGTAAATTGGAATCTACTGCACATACCCGGTTGAGCACATGTTTACCGCAGTTCATAGGGGAAATTTAATGGGAAATGCAATAGTGGTTGTTTATAATAAATATTAATTTTGCAAGAATGGGAACACCTGTGCTTGAAAAATGGTATGCATTGATTAACCATCACTCCACAAATGATTGTAAGAGTGTGTAACTTGTTGCCTGGAAATTTGTCTTTATTATTATTTTAGAAAAAGTTTTTACTTCTGCACAGTACCTTCACACAGTTTTGTTCTTCATGTGATGCCTGATGTTTACTAGATTGGATGTCCAATGTCCATGCACTACGAACACCACACACATTCTTTCAAATTGCCTCCATCTATGTTGTTTAGAAAAACTGAGCCAAAATTATGGATGTTGGAAGGACATAAGGTTTTAGTCATATTTTGCTTTGGTGATATGTCACTTTTTTTGTGAAATCCTATCAAACTAACTTGTTTAATTGAGAATTAAAACTTGTTATTCAGTATGACTGAACTTCATTGAAAGTAGTTAATGAAGACCTTGTGCGTTATGCTAAGATTGAATGTGGTGGTTGAAAGGTGGTTTGAAATAAGGACTATTTGCAGAAGTAAGACAATGTTGTATTAAAGACTCTGATGGCGGTAAAACTTTGTCTAGTCAACTGACAGAAAATACTGTTACATTAACAACCAAGAATGAATAAAGGGAGTCCTAAAAACTCTACAAATTTGTTATGTGTTCATGTGTTAGTCTTTGTGGATTTAGGTAATTGAAATCTAAAAGCTATTTCAATAGAACAAGTAGGTCAGGTTATACGATATTGAATATGGTATTGAACAGAACAGTGACCGCTGATCTGTTGTTTGAGCCAAAGATATGCCTAGCTCATACAAGTAGCCGGAAAGTATGAGGTTTGCTCTGATTAGGACACTCCAGCTACTTCATATGGAATGTGTTAGTCAGAGCAACCAAAAAAAAAAAAAAAAAAAAAAAAAAAATAAAAAATTATCTGGGGACA
>JAMKCH010030082.1:0-21615 GCA_023653785.1 Ophioderma brevispina
AGAACTTTGAATTTGATTCTCTGGGCAATTGGAAGCCAGTGGAGAGAATGGAGTAATGGAGAGTAAGACGAGCACACTTATTTTTTTTCCTTTTCCTTTTTCTTTCTCTCTCTCTCCCCCTTGCCAATCCGTAATAGTGGGGACTCCCCATTATGCAAAGGGTAGTGAGAAACCTCTAACCCCTGGAATATCATGTTTTAATCATTAATCGCTAAAGCGCACCCTATTTCCATTTGAAATAATTGGCTCTCACTATGGTTTTCCAATCTTTAAAAAACATCTTCTTTCTCATAGTGGGGACCTTACTTCTTTAACCTCCTATGTGGGGTCATTAGGGGTCCCCACTCATGGTCCCCACCATTCATAAAGTCTTTCGCACCTCAACCCTATCTCTCTCGATCCCGTCTCTCAAACTGTGTAAAACGAACGTATACGCGGGGACTTTGTAGTGGACCCCACTAAGAAGAAAGAAATCTTCTCCACAAAACGTAGCACCGTAGCATCAAAATGTCCCCACTATGCATTTGGGTCCCCACTTTTACAGTGAAAAAACGTGCAAATGTCCCAAAATGTCCCCACATCTACGGATTGACGAGTGCTCTCTCTCTCTCTCTAACCAAACCTGGGGGAGAAGGGGTGCCGAGGCATTTTCAAGGAGCGAATTTGGGTCCTTCTCCATAGACACTGTACAAACGGTCAGTTTAAAAAAAAAAAAAAAAAAAAAAAAAAAAAAAAAAAAAAAAAAACGCTCCCCCCGCTGGTTACGCCACTGCTCTCTCTCACTGTCTCTATATGAAAGACTTATTCTTCCTATCAGGGGTGTGATTGAGTTTTGTGGAAAAATCCTGAATTTGGTAAACATCCTGAAAACAGCGTAAAATTGACCTAAAATGCTAAGAATCGGCGGAAATTAAAGTTGCGGAATTTTGGAAATAAAAAATCCTGAAATCAGGAAAATTCCTGAAGAATCACAGCCTGTCCCTATGTGTGTAATGTGGTGTTTGTTTGAACGTCAAAATAAATTTTTTGGGGGGGGGGGAAATAACACAGAAAACCACATTTACTGCCGTTTTACTTGGGTGAATTTATTTATCAGATGCGAATGTTTACCAAGAAATAATCAGATACGAACTGCAGTCAGGGATGGACTTCAGTATAGTTCTATGTTATACCTCCATTTATTTTGAACTACCAACACAATGAAAATGGAGGAAAATACGGGAATTTTACAACGTATTTTTAATGTAGAACTTTTAAAAATTTGGATTCTCTTTCTCTCTCTCCAGGGAGATACTATCTTATACGGCAACTACGAGTATGTGCACAACCTTCGATTAGGCTTTACCACCTGCCTCAATATCATCAGCGAGCGAGGGAACCATTTTATGCATGTCGTGTGAGTGGACCGCAACACCGTGTTTGTAATAATCATCCGCGACATAGTAGAGTTTTATTATTTTTCAAATAAACATAACAAAAATACAAACGTTTCCAATGAAAAACCGATGGTTACAAAATATTCTGAAGGTAGGATGGAAGGGGGCAACATTTTAATGTTAAATTCCGAGTGTGTAATTCAGAAAATTAATTCGTGAATACTCCTAAACTTTTGCGGTATGAGTATGAAAGTTTTATGTGTGATACTCCACTGATTAACTTTGCGTGCGTAATTTGGTAGGCAATGTATGGGGCTCAGTGTGTGTTGAGAAGTCGTGACTCACGGTCTATAGTGTAGCGGTGACTCTTGATCCTGTCTAGTGCAGATACATACTACATAAAAATAACTTGGCTCGATCGACCAAAAACTGCATATATATCTGTGATATCGTTAGGTTTTAACTGCAACGAGTTACACGAATTCCAAAGCAGGACTTAATTAAAACAAACAAACAACCGATGGAAGGACATAAGAAAATGAGTGAATGTGGACGACAGCGGAACTTTGTGTGGCCGCTTATCCTGTGGTCCAGTGGACTGACCTGTCTCAGCCTCGTAGCGTTTTTTTGCTGTTTTATTTTGAACGGAAAGATATCACAACTGGAAGGAGAAGTTAGGCGCTTACAAAGTCAAGATCACGAAAGACTATTGAACGATGACGTACAAAAAGTTTTGAGTGTAGAAGTAGAAAGAATGATACAAAAGGTAAGATGAATTCAGTTGAAAACGGTAAGAAGTAAATAAGTAAACCCAAAGACATAAAAATCCAATGATTCACACTTTCCAAATTGGACTCGTTTTGCAAAATTGCATTTATGAGGTTCTATTATAAACCCATATTGATCAGGTCACGTTTGTTTTTGTTTAACTTTTGTGTTTTTTCCCCAAGACTGCTCTGAGAAGTCAAGTTCAGACACTAACAGAATCTGCCTAACTCTTTAACAAAGTCTCAAATACTACAGAGAAGTAGGCGAAGTACGGCAGCGAAGAGTAGGCCTAGCATAGTCGTAGTAGTAGGAGTATTACAAAGGTGTTAAGTTAAGTTCATTTCACGTTAGTAGTTTAGAACATCGATGTACTTGTACTGTAGTTTGTCAAGTCCGGGCTTTGCACACATTTAAAGACAATATCAGTGATTGAAAATATTTGAAATTTCAGGAATAGCTTTCACAGTGAAGGATAAGTTGTAGAATTCTCATAAGTTACCTTTTCAAGCTTGTATAGAATTAAAGAACAGAAAAGGAAGAGAAAGTTAGTGTTCCAAGATACGGATTCTCCATTTCAATACGTGTTGTAGTAAGTGTCCGTCGGACAGTAATCGACTTAAATATTCGATTCTGTCCTTATCTAGGTTGCTTCGGGTCTTATCATTTGCAGGGTTTATGTTCGGATACATGTACTTGTTACGTAACATGCTAAAATTGATTTTTGATGATTTTTTCGATTTGCTGATTTTAGCAAATCACTGATAGTGTCTTAAATATGCAATCGTAACAATTATCAAAACTGCATTTTGCATATTGATCCATGGACAAAATATAGGCAATAGCCTATTAGATAGACCCCTATTAAAATGGTGCAGATTTTCTCCTTAAACGGAAGCATCTCTGGGGAGCTATCAACAATAAAACCACATCTGATTACATAAGTTATGGCCATAGGTTTTGGCCAGTCACAAGGAAATATTTCCCAAGCCTTACTTAATTTCACTGGGATAAATGAGAAAAACATGAGCTTTCTTCTGATAGCAAAATATAAATTTGATAGGATAACGTGGGAGGGGGGGGGGGGGGGGGGGACAAGGTTTATCACTCTTTCAGGTCACAGCATTTTCATGATGTAGAGAAACAGCAATTTTCATAATGTAAAGGGTAATTCCATATTAAAATGGAATTTTCCAAAAACAACAATCTTTAATGTAACAAATCACATACAGGTACAACAATACCAAATGTGGTATCAAATGAAAGGGGATAATATCATATAATATTTAAGTGGTCTTTTAGTAAGATTAAATTACATTTGGTATCAAATTATGTCCCAAAAGTTGATTTTTTGGGGTAGAGTGGGAATTTCCAACCTTAAAAAGTAGCTCTTTTTACTGCTCCATTTTTCTCACATCTAGTTAGGTTTTTAACTTTAACATTGACCAAAGGTTGAATTATTTACTGAAAAATTTCCTTCATCTGGCATTATTCAAGACTCCAGTTCAGAAATATGATGATAAAAGCAGTGGGAACGAAAATGATCTAAAAAATCTAAAAAATGCATTGCTTCATTGGAGTTCAGGCAAGATAATTTATTGTGTATATCTGTAACACATGGTAATCACCATAGTGGTCATTAAGTCCTGACTCAGAGATTTCTGATATAATTTTTTAATATATTATTAAAAATAGTCACTAGACCTAAAGATAGTCACCTAGAATGTCTCAATTCCAAATGTGAGATGAATCGGGAGTTTCGTTTTGTTGATGCAGTAAACATTTATGTGTAATATACAGGGTCCATAGATCTGTGTATAACAAAATTTTCCCGATCGGGATTTTTAAACAAAGATGTGATTTCTAATACTACGGATTTCGGTTTTGACTTAGCTCTTTTCACACAGTGATTAGTATCATGGACAGCTTATGTACATGCAAAACCACATTTGTTCAAAATGGAGGGCGCCCCCTCATCGGATCTCTGATCAGCCTTTAACATTTTTACCAGTTTGCTCTCCTTTGAGGACTTTGCATTTTGTGATTCTGACACCTTAATTTTTGTTTAGGTTCACTAAAATACCCCGCTGCTCACGTTTCGAGGTTATGATCAATGTGTGTATCACAGTGCCCAAGCTATTTTTTTTGGGGGGGTGGGGGGGGGGGGGGTTGTAATTTCTGGTCCCTTTACGACGAAGACAAATTACGAATTTCTTCCAGAATATATCGAATTTGCACATATATTAGCAACAACATACTATTAACGTAGGCAAACGTTCAATGAATCAAGAATCTCCATTTTTTAGGTAGCTCTGTGGACGAGGCTGTGGATCACAGAAGTCCCCCTTTAAAGTGAAATGCCAGGTTAATATACTTTGTGCTTCAACATATTATTAATACATTTTTGTTTCAAAGAATGTCTTTCAGTCAGAAAAATGACACTATGATCCCTGATGATCAAGTAACACATTATCTTCCTTATAATTGCAGGCCCATTTTGATCGTGCCCACTAGAAAAATAGAAATCATGATGCTTTTAGTACATAGTGTGTCTTGTAATAAGTAGCCAGTGAAAGATTATATGCCATAACCAAACCTTTTCAGCTATCTTGTTCAAGAATCCGCCCCCGTTTTTAATCGATCGTTACTTACTGATTTTCTACTGGACCATATATAATTCCTGATTTCTTGACCTGAGTACCCTAGCCATTCCTTTAAATAGACACCTGTTTTTATCTATTGACTTATAAAGTCATACACGTCCACCAATGCCGAACGACGTCACCAATGCCGACCATGGCGGCCTCCATGGGCAACATTTATTAGTTACTTCTGCTAATTAGGCAATCTATATTGCAGGAGATATTATTTCTTTCAGACCGCAAACACATCTTTTAAAACATACTTAAATTAAAAATTAGCCTGTTAGTACACTTTAATATAGGTTGTCTTTTTGATGTAATGCGAGTCATGCATGGCCAAGCTTTTGTTCATAAATACTACATTAGTATACTCACAAATTGAATGTTTTTGTGATTTTATACATCGGGTCTATATTATATTTGTAGAAAACATGAATCAGCCAGTACCTTGTTCAGTTGTAGAAATGACATTGAATATGCCAATTTTTGTGAAAATGTAACACGAGTAACATGGAATTTCCCAAAAAGGTTTTTAGCAAAAAAGTTCCACTTGCATCGCTGCATGATTGCATGTGTGCACACAGTAAATTGAGCTCTGCTATCACTGTCATTATTGTTAAAGACTATCAGTGATTCACTCGAAATAGTCAAAATATTTGAAATTTGCAAAATTAGCTTAAACATGAAGGATAAGTCTGTAAAATGATCATAAGTTATTTTTTTGTAACTGAAAAATTGACAGAAACAGAAGAAAACAGTAGTATTCAAAGATCTGAATCTCTGTTTAGTAAGTGTCCGTACGGACAGTATTTCTTGATAGGTTTCAGGCTTGCTTAATTTTTGTTATAAAATAATATTAAAATGAGCTAAAAGGTGGAATAACAGATTCTAATCCTAATTTCTTATCCTAATTCTAAAATTTTGAGTGAAGTCAAACCTGCGCATAAAAGTCAAGCCCTGTACATACATTTACTACAAAATTGCTTATTTTGACAGAGATTAGTTAAACATGTTAGAGGGGCATTCGTGACACACCTGTTCAACTCGACTTTACCTCAAAAAATTGAGATTTTATATCATTCTAAACTATTGAGCCTATCGTCATGGACAGAATAAGGCGATCCAAATTGCATGTCTCACGTAATTTGGATGATGTAGAACAAATGTCAGCCATGAAGAATAATCGGTGAACAGGGCATGAAAAAATGTTATTTCCCGGGAAGACAGCCCTGCCCGTTTTATGTACCAAAAAAGCCCAATTTCCCTCCAAATCTAAAATTTCCCTCCAAATACCCAAATTCCTGCGGAAAGGGGCTTCCAAATCCCCAATGTTTCATGCCTTGTCTGTTGAACATTGTAAAACTTTATAAAAATTATTAAAACAGAAAGTACTACATGAATTAATGTGTCTGTGAGATGAAAACCCAACTCACATATATTTGGTTTGAACGTGCTCCGCCATACACCATTCGAAACCCAATCACAGTTTGCGCCTCGGTGATAGACAAAACCTTGAATAGGCGCAGTTGGTCCACCTAATTCATATTACGTGCAAATTTGGTCATCTTTAAGAAATTCACAATTTTGTATTTCTCTCTGGAAACGGACAGAATAAGCCCAGTGGCAGATTAGACCCTGGAACAAGCACTTGCCTCATAACACAAAAACTGCAAATTAGAATCAACTAAACTTGTGGAATCAGCTTTTCTCAAGGATATATAGGAGTGAGGAACCATGAGAAACAGAAGTTGCTGGAAACACAAAATGCAGTAATCTTTGATTTCGTTAATAAAAACATACAATTGAAAATACAATCTTTGTAGAAAACTATCGAAGGTCAAAACAAGTGTGGTACTGGAAAAAACGGGCTCGGGTGTCAACTATCACACATTACTCATTAACAAGGAAATGTGTGTTGTACACCATACCAATTCTTCATCGAAACAAATTATTCCCTTAAAATAAGCTGATTTGAATTGACTGATTTTAACTTTGTTGAAATAAGTTAATAAGTGCTTACGGTACAAAATATGTCGAACTTAATCATATTAATGCTTTTCTGTGAAATAAGAAAATTTGGCTGT
Organism: Ophioderma brevispina; assembly: GCA_023653785.1. Classification (NCBI taxonomy): domain Eukaryota; kingdom Metazoa; phylum Echinodermata; class Ophiuroidea; order Amphilepidida; family Ophiodermatidae; genus Ophioderma; species Ophioderma brevispina. The sequence goes on from JAMKCH010030082.1 coordinate 6,868, forward strand.
GTGTTTGAGGGTCTAACTAAGGATCTAACCATAATAGCATATTTTAAAGCATGTTGAAAATCCCATTTTTGTCAAATACTAGCCCAAAAAAGACCATTTTACCTGGGACAAAATTTAACCAAGTTTGGTCTTTAAGAAATCTATATGACTTGGATCAAATTTTATTCTAGGCTTAAAGGGTGGGTACCTGTTGACAACCTCACAGCCCTCCCTACACATACTTTAATCTATAAATCAAAAAATGAGGGCTTGGTATAAGAAGAAAGTTAATACTTTTCCATTATTCCAGTAAAATTTAAGGTCCAGAAAATTTTCCTATGAACAAAATGTCCCCAAATGTCAGTCCTCCACTAACTCAACATTAGGACATTTAACTATCCATGCCTTTGAGGTGTCCGATAAGCGATAATATCGGAATCCTACGCATTGATAATGATAAAAATGGATGATTTGCGCCCAATATTTACTTGGTCTCGCTATGAAGTTTTAAAATATTGGGCTCAACTGTATCTCGCCCAATATTTGCAAAACTCATAGCGACAATAAAATTTGGGCTGAATCAATCCAATTTGATTACAAAATTAGTAGTCAGCTGTTTTAGTGATATTACTCAATGTAAGAGAAACCATGTAAAAGTTGGACCATTGTGATTGGGTCACCTACCTTAAAACACTGAAAATCGTCACTGTTTTTGGCATATTCCAATACTGTGACTTCACTCAAAATTTTTACTGACATCCCAGTGAGCATAACTAATAGATTAGAGCCAGCACTATTCTCAATTGTATCGTTTATTACTCATCTTTCTCTTCCCACGAATCCTTTTACTATTTTTTTTCCTCCCTCCCTTTCCTCCGTCCACTCCCTTTACTTTGCGTTTTTTCTTTACCCATCTCCTTTCCCCTTTTACGGAAAATTCCCCCCTTTCGTTCTCTCTGGTCCCTTTCCGTGTCCTACGCCCCCCTCTACCTTTTCATTCTGCTCATCCTCCCAAACCCCCTCTCCCCACCCTTCCACCTTGTCTCCTCCCCTTCGCCCCCCATCCCCTTTAGAAAAAAAATAATAGAGATGCAGTTTTTACATGGTAACTTATTTGAGGGTTCCTGGTGATAAATGATGGTGACGTTTAGAGAAAAATGATTAATTTGATTATTTGCAACACCATTGTCACAAACTTTATAGGCTTACATAATAAAAATTATTAATAATTAGGAGCAATACTTCTTAAAAACTATTAACAATATACCAGAAGCAGTAATAGGAAATGCTGTTTTAGGGATAAAAAGAAAAGTAAGACCTGTATGTTTGCATTTAAATATTAGTGAGAGTCATGCTGTAGCTGTGGTTTGTGGCATTATGAATATAGCGTATTGTTTTTCAAGAACATCTTATATCCTGAAGCCAATAAAATGCTAATTTGTTTTCAAAAGGAAAAATAAATAAAAGGTTTATGGATGGTAGGAATTGTGTAATGTCTGATTTTGAGATTGACATTTGAGAACCACTTATTACAAGGAGTGCCTAAAACCAGAGAAGATGGGGAGAAATCTTTTCTGCTAAAACATTATTGAGAGTGAGCTGTAATAAAAAGTATTGTTAATTAATCTGAAAAAAAGAAAATTTTTTAAACCCATCGAAAAGAGCCAAATTTCATTCTGGACTGAACTGTTACAGGAGTGAGTGTATAGGGCTATGATGGGATGGATGGGGATGATCGGCACAGTGTCAATTGTGAATTGAGCCTTACTGTACCGCAACCTAGCATGCTGGTAGTGAGGAAAGGGCCTCACACACATCTGATGGTAAAACGTTTCCAAGGCTCTGTAGGATCTGTCCTCCATGATGTGAAGCACTGCACTCCTTCTACTTAAAGGGGCATTGTGTGATCCACAACCTCATCCCCCCGACTTGCTTACAAAAAGTTGAGATTTTTTGATATCATCTGAACCGTTAACATTAGTAATCCATGTGTACCTAAACTTACATGCAAATTAGGTATATGTAAGAAATTCACAATTTTGTATTTTCTGCCCGTAAACGGACAAAAATTACAGCACAGTGGCCTGTGGGACCCGACCGTGGGAAACAAGCAATTGCTCGTAACACAAAACTGCAAGATCGGAATCAACTCAAATTTTGTGAATAAGCTTTTTTCAAGGTTATCTTGTAAAAAATGAATAAAACATGAGGTGCTGAAATCATGAAATGCACCTTTAAAGGCACTATCAGTGATTTGCTCAACCAGAACATAAAAAAGTCATAAAAAATCATAAGTTATCCTTACATACCTCACAAGTTATAGGACCAAAGCAACCTAGACAAAATCAGATATTTTACTAAATTTAGTTATTACTCTATGTACGTGATTCAATAGAGATTTTGGACACTGTTTTCTTCCTTTTCTATCATTTTTTGCTTGAAAAAAAAATAACTTAGGAGAATTCTACAGACTTTTTCTTCACTTTTAAACTATTCCCCCAAATTGTTAAAATATTTTGACTCTTGGATGGATCACTGATAGTGTCTTAATGGATTGTGCAACAACCTCAACAACCACTGACAACCTTAACTCCCTTGTAAAAAAATGAGGGTGGACCTTAACACCCACCTGCCAACTGGGAGGTGGATTTGATTTCAGGTAACTACACAATGCATATTGACCAAATTACCAGCATGAAAGGACAGGTAACATTTTAGAAAATTAGTCAGGCCTGTTGTGCAGAGAAGTGGCAGTGCAGATAATGAATGAAACTATTAAACAGACTGCAAACAAGTTCACATTTCAACATCCAAGTTTTGAACAGTTCTAACCCAAGCAAATTATTGGGCTTGACAAGTTTTCAACAGAAGCAAAATCGGAAAGCTAGTTTGCCATGGTTCTTGAGAATGGACAGTGTTCCCCATAACCAACATCAACAAACATGACCAGAGGCAAAATGAAAAGGAAGGGAAACCTGACCTTCATAAACAGTGGGTGGGGGCCAACCCAAAATGTTATATTGATTAAAATGCCTTTCTAACAGATTTTTCAAGTGCAATCCTGTGCAGTTTTAAACAAAAATAGGCCTACATTGTTTAGGGCTTTTATTGTAGGTTAATAATAATGCGCATTTACTACTTGTGAGAAAAATGGGACAAATCAATGCATGCGCGCTGAGATTTTGATGCGTCCAATGCACGTGCTTCGCTGGAGTGAGTGCATTGGACAAGCATAAAAATTCAGCGCAAGTGCATTGATTTGTCCCATTTTTTGAGCAAAAGTAAATGTGCAGTATTAACCTAATTCATACACGACAGAAAACAAAAGCATTTACCTTATTTAGTGATAAACAGTACTTTTAAAAATATAATTTACCATGGAAATTAAAAAAAAAAATCACCCACTGAGAAGTAAATCAGACCTGCACGGCGCACCTTACGCAGTGTGTGGAGTACAACTGGACATTTTCAATCCACTCGCGCAACGTTTTATTAAAGTCTGACTCAGATTTTGAAATATTATTTTTTTTGTGTAATAATGAAAAATAGTCAACTAGATCTAAAGATAGTAACCTAAAATGCACAATTCCGAAATTTGAGATGAATCGGATTTTTCGTTTTGATGCAGTAAACAGTTATGTGTAGTATTACGTCCCATAGGATACTGTGTATAAAAATTCCGGATCCAGAATTTTATAACAAAGTTGCGATTTTCTATATGAAGGAAATCGATTTAAGCTTAGTAATTTCACACAGTGATTAGTATATGGACAAGCATTATGTACATGCAAAAAAACATGATTTTTTTGGAAATTGAGGGCGCCCTAAAAAAAAAAAAAAAAAAAAAGTTTCCTACTCCTGCAATTGTGTGTTAATCTATCTTGACTTTTAAGTTGACAGTCATTATTTACACCAGGGGCCTTTCCCTTGCCTTAAAACATGTTACATTACCTGTTCCCTTATTTTATACAAAAACTTTCATTTAAAGTTCAGGTTACTTCATTCTCTGTGGTGAAAATTTTCAAGTGCCCCCTTCATTCACAAAAATGTTTTTGGGTTCTTCATGAAACCTACACTTCCCCTGGCATAAGTAATGACCATTACTAATTATATGTTGATGTTTTTAGGTTTTAACAGTAAAATTATTTTGCTTTAAATTTTCCAGCATCTTGATTCACATGCAGAAAAAAGAGTGTCAAGAAGTATTGATTCTGGCTGCAAATGTCCACAAGGTAAGAATAGTTTTGCCAACTTAAAAAAAATAAATGTAACATACTCTACCGTTTTATATGTATGTGGGATACCCTCTTGGTTAGAGTGTTATTGTATTGATAAGAGTGGATGACGTAATCATGATCCTTTGTCATATGAATGTTTTTGGCCTTCATGTGAAGCATATCACCAAAACACCTGATTGCATAATTTTTAATTCAGTTGGACCAGCTGTTTGCATAGTAAAGCAAAAATGGGGAGTTTCTGTAACCTGACCCATCTGACACACTTTTTTCTGACTCATTTTTTTCTGACACACTTATGAATTCGGAAACCATAACGGAATAAACCTACGCTTTATTCCGTGAAGGGTTTCCGAATTCATAAGTGTGTCAGAAAAAACTGTGTCAGATGGGTCAGGTTACGGAAACTCCCGCAAAAGTACCCCCATGGTTCTATGGACAGTGTGTGTGAGTGTTAGTGTTTGACCACATTTAAAGATGTTTTCTGGCATAAGAAGTTCATCTTGTTGTTCATAACATAAAAAGAAAACATTTCCCAGGCCTTAAATTTCATCAGGGTTATGATAAGAATATGAACTTTTTCTGCTACAAAGTCTTAGCAGCATGGGTGGTGGTAAATGGGGGTGGGGGGGGGGGTGGCAAGAGTTGCCGAAAGAGTGGTCCACACACAAAAAAGTAACAAAATAATCAGTGGCTATGCTTCAGAAATAGTGCGAGTACTCCTGAGCCATCAGATCAAATCAGATCTTACAATTGTCTGTAATAGACAGCTGCATTAGACAGTTGTGACATCTACAAAATGATGAACAAATATGTCAGCTTTCTATGCTAGTAACACATGCATACATGCACGCACAGACACAGCAGTGATGGTTCCAAACAGCCCAAATTGAATAGCTTAGAGGCTAACCGCAATGTCACAGCGTGACTCTTCCCAACAAAACCTTGTTATGGATCGCCATGCTGAATTCAAGGCTCATAATACTACCAGCTATCTAAAATAGGCTGGACCAGTTTGAAAATCATGTGTTTTATGTTTAGTGATTAGAACTTCCAAATTGAAGCTACTATTGAGTTTATTTTACAGCTTTTTACATTACTTGTATTTGGCTCCTAGTGTTTATGGACAGGACCAAGATAAATTGAAATATGATACAACTATGAATCTCATCTCAATTGTCACACACATTCTCTCTCTCAATATGCTGCATGATATACATAATGTTCCCAAATTATAGAACCAAATTCCATGTGATTTAAAATCATTGATCTCCTATGCTCACATGAACAACTAATGTATACTTTGGTTGCTGTTTGAATACATTTAGCCTCTAAGGCCTCTGAGAGCACATGAATCGTTAGGCGTTGTGATTTCACCCGCCCACCGTGCCCAACATGTTGTGTCCCTACAAGACCTTTATCTCTCGCTTTTCTCACTGAGCTTCACTTCACGAAAGGGGAGCTGTAGGGTAGTTATACTGTGGGCTGTTATAATTGGCTGCCAAATTTCAATACGTGATAAATGTGATTTATCCTAGAGACAGCAGAATATAAATGTAACTCGGGCTTTGAGACTTAGTTGTACAAAGCGCTATATAAAATAGTTGCATTTATTGATTTACATTTCTTTTGGCTACCACAGAATATTAAGTGTAGTGGTGTGTGGTCCTATTTGTTTTGTTCATTTTTCTTGTTAGCGGTAGTGGTAACCGGTGGGGGGCATGACCAATGAAAAGAATTAAATTGATAAATAGCAATTGTTCAAATCTCTGCAAAATGTTTTTCTTAAAAAAAACGAGAGATTTCCCCAAAATTTTGTTTCTGCAACTCCAAATGAAAATGACTTCCCCACTGTTGTATAAGAATTCTATTTTGTAAGGTGGCACTTTGATACGTGCTCCATCATAACTTGTACCTAATAATGAAATTGAATGATGAATGATGGCAAAAAAAAAAATCTGCAAGTGGCAATGAATTTTGGTATGTGATGGAAAAGTTTTGGTAATCCATCTTGGTACTAATGATTGACCAAGCAAATAGCGTGAATGGTAGGCACAACACTATTTTGAGTGGTAAAATATCACTCTAAAATCGAGCATGGAAATTGAAATTGAATTGTTGACTACAAAATATAGAGCAATATTGGGTATCAAAAGTACTCTTTCAAACTTTCACTCTATTAGAGTGTATTCACTCAAAAATGTATTTTCCCTCATTTAACTCTTTGACAAAGTACAGAAATTTACTCGTTTAATGTAGAAGTAAATGTTGATTAATGATCTCAACTAATGGACATGTTGGCTCATATTATTAGAAAATGTACTCATACTTGATATCACCATGTTTCACAAGATTACAATGTATCAGACTTTCACAGATCTGTCAATCATGCTCTTGTCTCTCCACTACATACAATTGGAACATCTCGATCTTTAGGAATTGATGATGTGGAATTGTTTAGCTCCAATTAAAATTTCTTTTGGGTTAAAAGTCTCCCTCCAAAAGGCTTAATCTCAGCAGAAAATGTAAAAACCTTAAACCAAAAAATGGGGGGGGGGGGGGGGGGGGGGTGGGGGGGGGGGGGGGGGGGTGGGGGTAGGTTGGGGTGTGGGGGTGTGTGGTTGTGGCGGGGGTGGGTGGGGGGGGGGGGTGGGGGGTGGGGGGGGTGGGGGGGGGGGGGGCTCAACACCTGTATTAAAAGAAACGTCAAATTAAAAATTTATACATGGGATGGGGTGTGGCATAAGTGGGAAAATCCTGGAAAGCTCCTTGCTTGAAATTCTTCCTGTGTCAAGGGAATTTGGAGGCAAAAAATATTTTTGAACGGTGTATATTTTGAAGGATTTACTGCTAAACAAGATTTGGATATTACTAGCTTGGCAAGTCTATATTTTATTTTATTAAAAACTTTCTTTTTGCCTGGGGAACAAATTCAGTAATCAAAACACTGTTTTTCAATTTGGTCCCCGAGGTCAACATAACATGAAGCTTAACTATTTGTTTACAATAAAAATAAATTCATACAAGAATACTTAATAATTTAAAAAAAAGGGTGATTTTTTTTACATTTAAAAAAAAAAACTGAACAATGCCCATACCAACGCATAACTGAAGCCCCTGCCGCCCAGGGGCGTGACTGTTAGATGCCCCATTTTTCTGATTAAACTTTTTAAAAATATTATTATTCTCAATTTTTATTGTGAGAAAAGAATTTCTTTCTCACAGGGAAAAGCACTTGTTTTACTATAGATAAAATAGAAGAAAAAGGGGATTCCCATAGTTGTTTTTGCTAGTGCACCTGTTTAGATTGCCCAATAGGGGGAAATGGGGAATCCCCACAGGATGCTAAACTTAGAAGCTGTTTATGCTTTAACCAGATCAAAACATTGCAAACTGGGAATTCCCCCATAGAGTTATATATCTGAAGTGATGTAATTCGGGTTATGAATTCCGATTGGTCAGCTAGTGTAAGGTTTGTTTATGCATAAGAATGAGTAATGCATTATTGTGTAGCAGGGGATTTATCTGTGAGTAGTTAATACTATCACTGGACTGACTCTCTGCCAGCATCCACTTCTAACAAGTAGCTAGAATATAGCTAGTTTCTTTAATCTACAATAATTGGATACTGGAACTCTTATCTACAATAATGGTAGATTTTGGCTCCACACAGTGCCAGGATTTATTATATTTTATTCCATGTGAGCAGAGAGTGCTGTAATTTTCTACTGTCGTCTTTGAAGCCAAAGTGCTGGAATCAAAAGAGGATTCCTAATTGTGGACATATCAATCGTGGTATATCTTGGACTGATATACTGTGGCTTATGTCGTCGAGGACTTAATTTAACCTTTACGTCTTGAACTGCTGGACAAAAGTTATCTTCAGGACTGAGAAGATCCAATGGAATTATACTACCTGAAGAGTTAAATTAGGTGAACTTGCATACGTCCATTTGGAGTCTTCGCTGTGAGACATATCATCGTTGAAAAACTGCCAACTCCGTCAACATAGTATACTGGAACTCTTTATAAGTATAATCAAATGTGTAATTATATGTAATTTTGTTTGGGACATACCAACTTCTTGAACCAAATCAAGTAAAGAATCATTAAACTGTTTATTATATATAATTTAGATGCACTTTGTGCACAAGGCTCACTTTATTTGTGTTTGAAAGTGTATTTCTGCATTAGACGTGTCTACGAGACGTCATAACAGTGACAGAGGTAGGCATTGGAGCAGCCATCGCGCCCTGAGGCAGCCGGGTTTTAAAAAAAGACAACAATAAACAAATTTGGATGTGTACAACAAACAGCAATGAAAAGGATTCGATTCCCAGGAAATTTTAAATTTTTGTCACCCTGTCTCGAAGTACATATTTTTTGATGTTTGGCATAACAAATTTTAAATCTAAAGATTTATTTATGGGTCAGCCTAAGGATTTGTGTACACCTTATTCTAAGTAGGCCTACCCTTGCAAGCAGTTCTATCCTCATTTTAATTTGATTTGGATGGCAATGATGTCTGGCTTGCATTTAATGGTGTTTAATTGCGTAATCTTAGTCCTTTCACCCAATATCCTGAGTTTCCTACATGTGCTCCTAATGATTAACACTAAAGAGTAAATTTGGAAGTGTGACAAAACTGACTGATGATCTTTCACACTGGTAGGGGAGGGCAAATAGCCAACCTCAGGATATGTTTATGCAAAGCAATGGGTCATGGTGTGGGTAGTGTGTCCCAGGTCCAAACATTATATTAATGCTCAAGATCAAAAGATCAATGTGACCATAAGAAATTAAAGAGGCATGATGACATTGACAGAAAAATGCACCCTCTTTTTTGTGTCATCTGCACGAATTGCGCAGAAGGCACACAGGGATTTACTCTGGTCGTATAGTCGGTATGTGTGTGTGTAATGTGTGTGTCTGTGGTCAATATGGTTCATCCTTAATATATTGCCAGCTGTATGATTCCCGAAGGGCTACAATTATTAACTTGGTGGAAAGAAAGGGGGGTGGTGGTGACATGTTGGTGACCTCATGCAACCTTGGGCCTCAATGTGAACCTTTGGCCCATTCACAAACCGAGACGGCAGACGACACTTCGGTCCCGGGAACCGGCGATGGTATTTTTTAACTAGTTTTTGTTGTTTAGATGCCTTACCAATGTATAAAATCACTACTGAAAGTGAATAAAATCCGAAAAAAAATTTTTTAATGTAAGAAAAAAGATGATTATTATTTTCTTGTCATGCACAACACAAGACCCAGCATGCTTCTTATGGGCTGATTAAGACAGCGGGCAACTTCAAAACTTTGTCCTTTTCTACAATGTTTTTTTCTTTAACTTTTGGTTCCTTTGTTTGAGGGTATGTAGTCCAGCGGGTTAGCACCCACCACAACGGCAGTTGGTGGTTCGAGCCCCGCCTGCGGGCGAAGTGTTCCTGCCCACGAGTAAGCGCTTTAAACACCTCAATCCTCCTCTCCACCCAGGTGTTTAATGGATACCGACATTATTCAATGCTGGTAAGATGGAGACTCGTTTGTGTTGGGAGGTTGGTGGTCAACTCCCTACAAACATCCAATTACATTAAAGAATGAGGAGTCCTGGCCCAAACACATAACCTCTTGCATGGAAAGAAGAAGGTGGGCACATCGTCCATGCACAAGCCACTTGCCTGGCAACACACGCTTTACCTTTTTTACCTATTTGTCCATTAATCTCTCATAATTGTTTACAATCAATCAATTGCTCTTTATATTTTCATCATTAGAAAATTTTTCTCATGATGCATCTTTAAATCATAGCAGACTTGCGGATCTTGTTGTGTTTTTTCTTTAAGTTGTTTTTGATTTCTCAATGAAGGAGCAATTTTCTGGCTTGAAAATACAATACAAGAACCCAATTTATTTTTTTCCTCTAATTTGGAAATGACTGCAATCTACATCAAGCTTTGCAGCTTATTTTTACATCATTTTGTATCACAACAGCACAACTTATCTGTCAAGCTGACAGTATTGGTTTTTCTCACCTTTCTCAGTGGCGTAACCAGCTTTTTTCGGGGGGGGGGGGCAAAGGGGGGACATATTTCCAGGGGGCAAGCAATATATTAAAATTTGTTAGTATATAAAATTCACTAATTCACTATTTGTTTTTTGGGGGGGGAGCAAGATTCCCCTCAAGGGGGGAGCTTTCTCCAGCCCCCTCTGTTACACCACTGCTTTATTACTCATGATAAAACTGAGCATGATTAATCAGTCATGGTTTTGAAAAATAGCCCCATGGATCCCTTTCCGACACAATTAATTCATCATAATCAACTGGGGGACTTCCTACGTGGGAATATGTACATGCTGACCAATTTGTAAATGTTTTGCTGTTACCATTAACAATACTGAAAAAAATTCTGAATTTCTTGCAGACTGAAATGAAATCAAATTGGAATAAAGCACACGATAATACACAAAAAATTAGTATAACATATTTTTTTAGGAAAATGGGGACCAAGGCAATAGGCATTTCACTAAAAATGCTATAGATCAAAGGCTTGGTCAAATATGGGTTTTTTCCACTAATAAACTTGCAATATTTATTAAACTGGGTCGATTTAAATAAACAGCTTGTTTTTGAATCTTGTAAACTTGGACACAAGAATTCTTGAATACCAGACAGGGATGTAAGTTTCAGGCAATGGCTTGAATTCAGGCTTTCTGTTACTCAAAATTTCTGCAGTTTTGTTTATTTTCATCCCATTTGGAGGCTTTTAGCTCAAATTCACACACTTTTGTCAGGCTATTCAGGCTTTAATTTTCAGGCCCTCTTATATTCCGGTACATACATTATATGGTTTACAAGAACTGTTAGAAGTCAAAGGTCATTTGAGGTCAATTTTACTTAAAAATTTTAATGATCCATGAAATGAGCACACAGATCTTGATGTGTGCATTATGCTTTACAACAGGGTTCTCAACTGGTAACCTGCAGCCCTTGATTGTTACCCTTGAGTAAAATAAAAGAAAAGAAAAGATGGCATGGTGCATTTTACCCTAAGGCATGAGTCTTTGGAATATGTGTGGCCTTCTATGGCTCACAAGCAAATAGTTAAGAACCCCTGCTTTACAGGAAATTAAGTGCAAATCTAACGGTGTACACCTTCACCAACATTCCTCAATTCAAAAATTTCATTTCAATCTTATAAACCATTTAATGTAAGTGGTAAATTGCCTGTATTACAATAGCCAGAGAATTACTGCAATAGACCACTTTTTGATTGGATCATTGTAGTAATGGAAAACAATTCAGCTAAAATATTTTTAGGGCCCATGTTATTAGACAAACACCAGAATAGCTATAAAAATATGTTTTATGGTTGACTTGCTTATTGACTTGGTGTGTTTTTCATGAGGAGAGTATATGTTTATAGTAATTTTGTGAGTCCATTCATGAGGTTGATGTCCAACTTGGAACTAAAAATATAAGTAACCCTGCTCACAGACCCATGCATTGTTTTATTGATGTCACTGAAAGACCCCATTTCTGCTCTCACCAAGAGCTGTGACCAAGAGACCTTATAATTTGGAAAAAAGTACTACAAATACATGTAAATTACCCAAATTATGGTTTGAAAAGGGACAATTTTGATGAAAATGTGCATCAAAACTCCTGATTTTAGAGATCAACTCTGAAAGAGCCCCAGCTATTTAACAATATTTCTTTGGAAGTGCCCTACTTTAAATTCTTGTTGATTTTACAGATAGACCCCATTTAAAAGTTGCGTTCAGGCACTTCAAATCATCAAGTTCATATAAAATCAATTGCACTGAAAATTGCTCTTAAATTTACTTCTCAATTATTACAAAATTGAATTGTGAAACTGGCTCTTCCTATGAACAGAATTGTGTTAGCCACTTGTTTTTCACAAAATTGTTTACAAAATATGGACATGGTCACAGACAAAACTTCCGATGAGTATTTCAACAGCAACAAGACCTCACCTCACCTAACTACTATGTTTAGTGGGGGATATGTTTAGCTTTGAAACAAAAATAGGAAACAATAGGTATTTTGTAGAGATTGTGCATTTCAAAAGATGTTTTAGATAAGGTCTGGATAAGCATTTGGGTTGGACTGGTGAAAGGTTCATTTCAGACATTTTTTGTTGAAAAATTGTGAATAGTTCTAGTTCCGAGCATTATGTGATAGGGCAACCCAAGTCTTTTTTGTCTGCACTAATTACCGAATTGCAGGGGGCAGGTTGCCACCCCAGAGAGCTTTGACCGGGAAGAAAAAGCTTGAAAATCAATGCTAAATTAGTCCTTTTGTGCCTGCTCACTAGGAAATTTTCACTTCCATCTGGAAAAATCTGCCTCAGAACAAAACCACCAACAGGAAAAATCTACCTCAAAACTGGGAATTTGCATATGCTCATTATACTTTTGGTAACCTTGATTTTGGTTAAATGCCGATTTCAGAGAACCAGTGGGTGTAATTTATAGGTCATTGGTTGTGCCCCTTTAAATCAATTAGTGGCTTCACAATTATATAGACAATGCATTTGGATTTGATACAACATGTCACAATTTCAAATTCAAGAAAAATAAGGGTACATGTTTTTGATATGTGATATACACATTATAACTGTACAATGGTTCGGGTTGGGTGTGGCAGGGTTGGGTCAAGAGTACAAGCAAGGGCACTTCCAGGTAGAGGCCCTTGCAATTTAGCTTACAGACTGATAGACTGCCTTAGGCACCTCAGGATGTTTCTGTGAGGAGAGAAATTAGCAGTAACACTTCTAATAAACGCTCCATTTTGCAAGAGGTTAATGTCTCCTGGGCTGCCAATGTGGGTATTTATTGCAAATTATAAGATGGTATATAGAATAAGAAAGATTACTGCTATGTCAGTAGATTGCGATGTTCTACATGATTAAAGTGATGAGATCATCGGCCATCAGCCTTGCCCCATGGATCATCCCATCCAGCTGTGATATCACTGAAAACATTTCAGAACTTACATTGGCATTTAGTTTGGCAGAATTTTGTCTTCTTTTGAAAGCAGGCCCATATGCGGGGATGGGGTGGGGGAGGATGGGAGGATCCCGCCTTCTAGCAGCTGGGGAAAAGGTCCACAAAAGGGGCAAAAGGTCGTCCACTTTTTGCGGAATTTGTTGATAAAAACGTTCAAAATTTAGGGACATTTTGACAAGAAAGTCCACTTTTAGTTTTTGGTGATGAGATGTTCAAAAAGTCCCCTCAAAAAAAGGCCATTTTAGGGGGGTTAGGTCCACTTTTACCAAAAAAAGGCCCACTTTTTCCAAGTACCGCACCCCCAGTATCCTAGATGGGAATTATTCAACTGCTTATAAATGACTACTACATCAAAATCACAAATTCATTTTAACTCAAACTTGGGAATTAAAGGGGCATTTCGTGATTCACATACAGCCTTATCCCCCGACTTACCTAAAAAAGTTGAGATTTTTATATCATCTGAACCGATGGAATAAGTAAAGTATGTGTGCCTATTCTTACGTGCAAATTCGATCAGCTGTTGAAGAAATTCATCATTTTATATTAAGGGACAGAAATTACACCTCAGTGGCCTATGGGGCAGTGTGATACACACATTTTGCATAACATCAAAAAGCACTGCCAGAATCATCTGATATTTTGGAAATAACCTTTTCACAGGGACATCTTCTAGTAGTAAATAGTAAAACCAGAGTTTTAAATACGGTTTTGTCCCCGCAAATGAGGGTGGTCAGATTCACCTCACATTTAAAGCAATACTGCTGTGTGAGAATTATTGGAGCACCAATAAACTAAATGAGGTGCTAGGATCATGAAATGTACCTTTAAGCATTTTATGTAGCTATCTTTAATTCCACAAACACACACACACACACGACACATGCATGCACACACACACAAACATACTTAGAAATCTCATAGTGGGTATTTAAACAGTGTCCTGTCACAAAGAAAAACATATACATACTAAAATAAACCCATACTCATTTCCACATATTTGAAAAAAATATTGATGTTGACATTGTGTAAAAACTACAAGGGAAGTGAATATAATATTGATTGCCTACTGGTGGCAGTGACATCACTGCCACTTTCCATTGTGCATTGCTTTTTGGCAGATTTGGTCAGAAACTTGCGTGATGCATATAGCACTGCTTTTGTTGTTTTCTGTAGACAAGGGATAAGCAGCAATTTGCTGATCTGAAACAACGAAAAAATCATCAAAATTCATATTTTGGTATTTTTGTTATTGCATGGCATGGACGTGCTAACATAACTTGCAAGTGCTTGATTTGAAATCCATGTATTAAAGACAAGTTGGTATGTTTTATCTGATTCTGTAATTTCTATACATGCGTATAGAATTTATTTTGCACAAATTTAGATTTAAATTAAATAGGACAAATTTTAAAATAAGAGATAAATGTGGTAAGGTCAATTCGTCTTTAACTAATAATATTTTGGCTTATTGAGTCTGAGCAAACACGTGCAAATGAAG
>JAMKCH010030083.1:0-32940 GCA_023653785.1 Ophioderma brevispina
CCTGGGAGGGTCAGGTCTGGTTAGGCCCCTGGGATTACGGACACTTTACAAACCCCGTTTAAAGAGTCATATTCAAGCACTATAAAACATAAACCGTCTTGGCAAATATTGTTTGTTTTTTTGCTTCTGCTGATAGATGCATCATATGTGAAGCCTGTTTTTGAGAACTGTTATTCAGGAGGAATTGTGGGCGCAGGGTGGAAATGGAAGTACAGACTTTTTCTATCGATTGAATTTTGTTTATAAGGACTAAGCCAATAATATCTGGAGGGCGTGTGCAAAATTTCGTGCAGCGGCATTTCTAGAATCAATATGGCCGCTAAACCACTCTCAATACATTAAATGGCCATAATTATGTTCTATATCCAGTTTAAAACACGAGAATCTAATGGACAGGTTCTTGATGTGATTGATACCAAAAACATACCATTCAAATCCAATATGCCCGAGATCACCCAATTGACCATAACTCAAAGTATTTGTGATAGAGCATAAATCTGGGGTCTATACCAGAAGGAACTCATATCTAGCATTCAAGTGTGTATGTTACATGTTACCAATCAAGATGGCAGCTAATATAACTGCC
This sequence comes from Ophioderma brevispina, assembly GCA_023653785.1. Classification (NCBI taxonomy): domain Eukaryota; kingdom Metazoa; phylum Echinodermata; class Ophiuroidea; order Amphilepidida; family Ophiodermatidae; genus Ophioderma; species Ophioderma brevispina. The sequence continues at coordinate 587 of JAMKCH010030083.1, forward strand.
TTTTAAGATCTTTAAAACCTATACAAAATTGTCATATATTCATAACTAGGCCGCATTTTTGAATGTTTTAAGCATGTTGTCAAACCAAACTACCAGACGCTTAGTTGTTAAGTTCAAAGACATAGATCTCATACTTAATTTTTAAACTTTAATAATCGTTTTGGATGCTATAACTAATACAATACAGATGTACATCGTAATTTATAGGTTTAAAGAAAGTAAAAAGACAGGGCCCATAGGGCCCCTATCTGGACATTTGGCATGTTAACGAAACAAAAAATTGACCAAGATAAGGATGTCAAATGGTCAATACTTATCCCATTAACCTCATTTACACCTTTTTTATAATAATAATTGTTGATGTTTTGTAACTACATAAATAAAGATATAATATTAGGTTTTATTGTTTTTTAATTTTTTAAAGGGGGGGCATATTGGCTGCCATCTCATTAAAAAAATGTCGATTACAGAGAAATGCCCAAATAAGGGTTTTAGTAACTAAAATACATATATCTAATAAGTGTAAAGCATAAACATTTATATAGACACTAGATACAACGGCCTCTACACTGCAAAAATGTGGAGAACACTTGACGTGCCTGGATGCTTTTCAAATGCATTATAGAGGTTTTTAAAATAATTCTTGCCATTGTGTTCCCATTGTAACAGCTTTTGGACACTGCAGAACATATTTATGTATTCAGCATAATTCTGCATATCATAAATCAGTAACTGGAGGAATGAAGGTCATTTAATGATTCGAGGCGCATATTTGACTTTGTGAGCAGCCATATTGATTTTTTGTGGCAATGTATAAGATCAAATCAACATTATAAACACTTCATCGTGCGTAACACCGGAGAGAAACGCAAAAAAATGGCCTCTATCAGAAATACGTAAGGGATTTTGGTGATTTTGGACATGGAAACATCCATATTGATTTTTCAAAAATGCCCACTGGGCAAAATTTTTGCACACCCTTCAAAAATATTGGAGTAGGTTTATAATAATAAAATATATCGATAGAAAAAAGTCCTGTACTCCATTTCATCCTTTCAGGCTGTGTGCGCAAACTTCCACCTGATAGTGGCATATATGTATTTTGACACAAGTCACGTCTCCATGATCCAATGTTACTCTATATGCAAGACTAAAACACAAGTCATGTGTTCATGCAAGATCGTTTAAGCTTCAGGTTTCGAGACGTGTTCCTGAAGCCAGTTTTGAGACAGCTTGTTAAAGGACAGTCATAGTGTCTTATTGTGTTTTCATTGTTATTTCTCCTTTTGTACACTGCAAAAAAACCATCGAAATAGGTCTATGGCAAAAAAGGTGTTTAGAAACGTTGGTGCAAAATAGTGTCTAGAGAGTGACCACGTTTAATTCCTTCAACACTGGCATCAAATGCATAAAAACAATGTCAAATCCCTAAAACACGTTTAGATTTTAACATGTTTAGATATAAGGTGTTTAGATATTAACAGGACATTTCAAATGTTTAGAAACTGGGCAAATAGTGTTTAGAAAAGTGTTTAATTTCTAAAAGCACGTTTGCAGTGATATTGTACCGTTTATTGCCACAGACATGTCTTTAAATGTGGCACCGGACATCATTTTTACAGTGAACACTGTAATTAACCCATCTAACATTTGCTACAAGTGCACTGGGATTTATTTGAAGACAATTTGGATGTTCGAATGTGTAAAAATTCAGGAGAAAACCTTGGCCTATCCTTGATTGACTGGAAAGTCAGAAATTTGTGTCTCTCCCTCTTTTTTTTTTTTTTTTTTTTTTTTTTTTTTTTTTTTTTTTTTTAATTTTTCTTTTTTGGTTTTTTCTAATTTTAAAAAACATTCAAGTGGTTATAAAAAGGAAAGTGCCACCCCAAATAATTGTAGCGTGGGTCAATTTCAATGATATGTATTCAAAAAGTGAGTTTAGTACATATAGGTTAAATAAACTCAGCGTGGTTTATACAATACTATTTAAACCCTTTAAATAAACCCATTAACTCGATTTAAAGTTAACTAAGTTTATTTCAAGAAAAATGGTTTTAAACTTTAAAGGGGGTGACCGCTGAAGTTTTCTAGTCTCATGGAGGCATGGCATACAAACTTTGAGTTGAATCGGCCCAGTCGTGGAATGTATAGAAGCAAAAATGTGCGTTATAATTGGCCCATAGGACATCAGTGTGTGTTAATAAAAGTGGAGCATACCAATTTTACCGACCTTTTTGTTCATAACATCTAAAGGAAACATTAATGGGCCTAAAATTTCACTGCGGTAATGAGAAAAAGATGAACCTTCTGTTGCCTACCAACTTCGCAATTTTGATTGGAGTAAAGTGTGGAGGCCGGAGGTGGGAAGGTTGTTAATAGGATCACCCGCCTTTAAGTTAGGACTCGAGTTATATTCAAGAAAGGTTTTTTTGTGGTCGCCTGCCTGAGGGCAGGAAGACACAGAGGGATAACTTTGTCCCCTGTAGTCTGTTGATATGTCTGTTGTGATGTCTGGTGTTGTGAAAAAGGGTTTAACATTGCTTGTAAGATCCACATACTTTGATGGAGTTAAAACTTCAGTCATAGATGTAACATAGGATCCCGCATTGTGTGAGGGTCAGTGGTCACATACCAAGGTCAAAAGGTCAGTGAGGTCAAGTTTGTAAGCTAGGCTGAAATGAAAATGTAAATTGACCTAAATTGAAAAGTTTAGTTCAATTAGAACCAAACTGAATATTAGATGCACCATTGGGTCCCTCTTGTAAGAGGTCAAAGGTCAGATGCCAAGGTCAAGGTCAAATGAGACCTATCATTACAAACACGACGGCAGGCGACACAATGCGTCCGAGGACCTATGTTTTTTATTTATAACTGGTGGTTTTTGTAAATTTTACGTCGTCATCATGTATAGATTTCATTTGTGGCCTTAATTCGTCCACGGCACAAAATGTGTCATAGTGCTTGTGCTTTCTTCTGTAGAAAGCATAGGAATATACACCAGGATTATCATATACGTTTGTGAAATAGATTGACACACCATATTTCAGTATTTTATACAACAAGGTGTGCAATGGCGACGCAAGCTTCTTTTTTGGGGGGGGGGGGTAACAGGTTGAAGATAGTTCCCGAGGGCGGCCCTTCAATTTAAAGAATCGTGTTTTTTACATTTACAATGCTGTTCATACTGTCACTGCTGTGAAATAGCTAAGCTCATATCAATGTCTTTCATATACATGATCTAGAAATCACAACTTTGTGTTATAAAATTTCCAGTCTGGAATTTTTGTTAGTATCTATGGCACTGTTATACTAACAAATGTTTTATGCACCAAAACGAAAAATCCTATTCATCTCAAACTTTGAATTGGAGCATTTAGGTCTGGTGATTTTTGTTTTTAGTTGATATACTTTCACTTAATTACACAAAAAAAAATTATATTTCAAAATCTCTGAATCAGCCTTCAAGTGGAATGGCTGGTATGGTTATTATGGTTATATGAAGAGTTATTTGTGCGATTTTCGCGTGACGGTGCCGTACGTAAAAGGGTGTGTGTGGGTTTGGTTTTGGTAGATGGTACATTAAGGGGAAAATGTTGACTTTTAGTATGGAAGAACACTATTAAGCCCCCAAAACCGAACGCCAGCCTGTCTAAATACCCCCATAAGTTACAAACATTGCTCTATGTACGAAAAACAACTCATAGTTGGTATTTTTTTTCTGTAAATTTTGAGATACTTCTTGGCCCATTGCGAGAATATGGCCAACACAATACCCATTATAGAAAATCTCTCATTTTTAAAAAGTTGCAGGAAAAGGTATAGCCATATTGGTTGTCATTCCAGGATTTTTAAAACGGCATTTTGGTATATACCGTTACCATCAAATAAAGATATGGCATAAAAACGTATTTTTTTTAGCATTTCGCCAATCTTGGAAATAATGTTTGGAACACTTTGAACGATTTTTTCGGAAAACCTGTTCCCGTCTCCACCAGCCCATTCCCCAACATTTAAGTGATTATGTTAATTTTTGGCGAGTTTTATGGATGAGTGCATCAATAGTTGTTTTTATTTGTTGGTGCATATTATGAAGGAGTTAATGCCCGAGTTATTATTTTTTGTGAGTTATGAAGTTCATCGATTTAAGTTTTAGAGTGCTTTTTGGTGGTTATGAAGTTCATTGATGAGTTATGTTTTTAGGGTTTTTTGGTGAATTATGGATGGAGATCATCGCGTGAGTTATGTCTTTTGTAGAGTTATTTTTGTGGAGTTATGTTAATTTCAGCAAAAAAGGGTGGCAATTTGGTGGGTGGAAGGACGGTGGACTAGTTGTCTCGTGTTTTAAGGGAATGTTGGTCAGAATTAAAGGGGGTGGCCTGATGTAGTTTCACTTCTTAGTGATCGTGACATTCTGCGGGGACATATTTTAGGCAAACACGTAAATACGAGTTCGCCTTGTTGAATCCACCGATATGACCCATGCATAAGAAGCATGCCTCTAACATTCGAAAGCTTCGAGGGATTCCAACAGAACCTCCGCGAGCAGCTAAATGTGTATACACCCATCACCAACGTTTGCCCGCCAACTGCTTTAAATGGCAAGTGCAGCAGGAAGCCCAAGAAGATCAAACTTATATAGCGGAAGACCCTGAGGTATATATAGTGGACGACCTGGCTTATCTAGCCCTCAACATGGACGAAACTGGAAAACCGGTATTTCTATATTTTGCCTAACTTAACCACTGATCCTAAGATCAGTGAACTCAACACACGAGGGATGGTTAGAGAAGGGTTTTGGTAACCGGAGTCGTGTTCGTCGATCCATCAGCATAAGCTTATGGCATGGTAATCACAGATGATTACTCCATAAGGTTTTAGAACTAATCAAGGATATCCGCTTGATTGAGCCTCATTAAGCGATTGCTTGCAAACGGGTGTCTTTATTCAGCCTGGCAGGAGCGAAGAAGAGGCCCAAGCGTATAGGCTCAAGAAGGATACCCCAACGGAGTGTGCTCGCACCTCTACTATTTTCTATATCTATACCAACGACCAACCTAGGAGAGCTTGGGAACTAGCGCACAAGATGCAGACTTCGCAGTGGCGAAGAGAGACTCTCCAAAGCTGGATGAACTCAGTCCTTATTATGAGGAAAAACTCCTACGTGCAAATCCACCTATAAAGACACGGGCGTGTGCTTTCCATCTACCGCGAAGCCAAACGTGAAGCCAAGTCAGATTCAAGAACCTGGTGAACACCATAAGAGACTGTGATAATCTTGCACCAGGAGTTACTTTGGACCGCACTCTCTTTTATACAAACATCGAAACAAAGACGGTATTCACGCAATAACATCTTGAACAAACTCACTGGCACAATGGACCTGTTGGGTGATCGCCACCCTAAGATCGACGGCACTTGCCCTGTGCTAGCATGCCTGATGACTGTAATGGAATTAAGATCAACCCATGCCAAAAACCTTGATCCAGCGTTAAATGCCTCCTGCCGACTTATCTCAGGATGTCTTCGTCCGAGAACTTATACATCCTGCAGGAATTGCTCCACCACAGGCATTATAAATCGTAGTGTAGCCGGGAGTGTAGCGAGGCATTGAAAAGCGCAGCTGCCACTTTAGCAAACCTCCCATCCGTGAAACAGTCTCAAGGAGTTTAAGAGCTATAGAGAGTCACCTTGTGGAAATAAAGACTTGCTTCAAGTAACATCTATTGTATTGAACCTGTGTGAGCAGGCTTTCATGCCTGGAGCTGACTATTCATGGGCTGAATGAGATGTTATCAACAGTTGAGAACCAGAATCGGCCGATCTAAGGTTCCTGGCAGACGTGGCGCTATCTGGAAGCAGACCAGGACACTGTGGTTGTGGAAATGCAGCATCACATGTGGAAATATCTTGGTTTGCCCACTGTTGGAGCAATTACAGTCAGACAATGACTTTGCAGAATTCAGGAAGCAGCAAGGGAAATTGTAGTCCTTCTGGTGGATCAATTTGAGAAGCACTGTGTTTGGACACGATAAAATGAAGATTTAGAACTGCTTACACGGGCTTTCGATTAACCACACCTGAAATGAATATAAAGCGCACGCATTTAGGTAATTATAAGATGAGTAGTATTTTTCTCGTGCACCACAGAAAAATCTTTATTAGGACAGCAGGCAGTCAAAACGTATTTTCCCTGTCTACTTAATGTTTGTTCAATCAAAGATACTAGACAAGTATCTTTGTTCAATAAACCTTGGAAACGTTTATCGCCCGCGTTTCGGATAGGCTACTATCAATCAAGTGCAAAAGAGCAATTTGGGAGCAATTTGGTCGCCTCGTGTCCACTTAATTCCACGAATGCCGATACTTCATATGGCATTTCATGTAAAGGAACTTAATTTTGTAAAGCTTGTAAACGGTTTTTTTTAATTATATACTTTTTATGCGTTCATCGTGATGGCGGACCGCCCGCGGACGATAACGTTGGCAGATGCCGCGTGTTCTTGCATCCGATCGATGTGTGATCATTTCTTTCCCAATTACTAATTGGGTTAGTGATGGACGTGATTTTCGTGAAGTCGTGTGTAAGGCAAAGTTTTTTCTTGTTTCCCTTCCCGGTAGTATCTGCTTGACCAAAAAGTGGTGTTCTCCGTTTGTGTTATTACATGTAATTTAGCGTGTTCGAAATTGACTAATAGCCCTCTCCGATATGCTGATATCGTCAAGTTTATTTTGATTTGAAGCTAATAGAGCTGCATGGGGGGGGGGGGGGCGTAAAAATGTGAATATGGAATTTCTATATTTGTAGTACCTTGAGTGGAACTATTTTGTGTTGCAAAATAAACGAAGGCGAGTGTGAGTGAGATAGTGATAAGATAGTGAGTGAATGAATAGTCACTTCGAAATAGGCCTCAATTATTTGGCTGATATACAATTAAGGCGCAAGATATGAATAGCAGAATTAGAGACTCTAAAAATGATCCACGTGAGTTTGGTGGAAGAATCCTTAAGAACACTCTACCTGTAAAACTCAAAAGACTATTTTCTTCCTGGAAACAGAGTGCAGGTCTTTTAACAAATGATACAAAATAGCAATTCTATTAACAACTTTTTTGCAACCTGTGGCCATCATTTTGCTATTAAATTCCAAGGGTCTATATGAACATGCAAATGAATATAACACAGGTGATGAGATAATCATAAAACAGTACGAAATTTCACTTTTCTACGTTACAGAGTGTCAGGTATTAAAACAGTTGAAGAAATTAGATGTCATAAAGCCACAGGGCTTGATAAATTAGTTCTCGTTTATTACAGCTGGGGCTGTGCCCTCTTCAACTCCTCTGACTCACATATTTAATCTTAGTTTAAAGGGATTAGCAGCGCTTTTGATAATCGAAACATCGAAAAAACATCAAATTCATATTTTTATATTTTTTGCTATTTCTGGCATGGATATGCGAACATAACCTGCACGTGGGTTGTCTTGAAACCGTGTAGTAATAGAATCAAGCAGTACCTTTTATCCGATTCTGTAATTACTATACATGCGTATCAAAATTCCGACTTGAGATCAAAAACCTTTCCGGGTGAAATATCACCGATTTTCAGCGTGATTTGTGCACCATGATCAATAAGTTTGACCTCAAAACACAAACATTATTGACCTTTGGTTATTCTGTACTGGTGTAAAACCACTATCAGCTTTTTGTTTAGTGTAGATCTTGAGACGCCTCGCTGTAGGTAATTTTGCGGGCGACGGTATGGCCAAATTTCCTCAATACTCATTTTTTCCACTAGTTGGTGGTTTGTTTTCTATATACAGCAGTTATATGGACTTGTACACACTTATCCCTGATTAATACTTTAAAAATGCATTTCCTCATTTTTTTGTTATCGCCCGCAATATCGGCTCTAATCCCTTTAACAACTGGATATGTGCCGTCAATGGGGAAAATAAGCAGGTTACCCCATTTGTACAAAGATGGTCCTCGTACATCAGTTGGTAATTATCGTCCGATCTCTGTTAGACCTTGTGAGGAAAGTACTTGAACGGATTGTTCACAATCAATTGCATGAGTATCTTTCCGGTAAAATATGTTTTCAAGTGAAACGTCACTCAGACTCAAACACTCAACTCAGACAACCCCTCTTTGAGGTACCGACTACATCTTGAAAAATATGGATGCTGGTCATCTTGTCGGTGCCGTGTTTCTGGACCTCAAGAAGGCTTTGACAACGTTTGTCATCCAGTCTTATTATAAGTTGAAGAGTTTTTTGGAGTAATGGGAATGAGCTTGACTTGTTCCAACTCTATCTATCCAACAGGAAGCAAATTACTAGAGTAGGTACCTCCACTTCAGATATGGCAATGTAAAATTTTTGGTGTATCCACAGGGTTCCATTCTTGCCCTCTTTTCTTCACATTGGTACATATGTCACCCTCATATGTCCTTCACTGCAAAAGTTTATTTGTATGCAGATGACACCGCCGTGTTTGCGCCGGTAAAGCCATTTACTGAAATTGGTGAAAAACTCATCGCGGACATGTGTAAACTTGCAATGTGGATGGAGAGATCATGCTTCACCCTGAATCTAACAAAAACAAAAGCCATTGGCTCCTTCGGTTCATATTATAAACGCAACAAAGCTGCCCCTCTGAAGTTTATTATCATGGATACATCTGTTGAAACCGTGCCTTCTTTTAATACCTTGGTTTTATTTTTGATCAAACACATCATGGAACATCATGTTGACTCACATTACTAAATCGTTTTGCAAAATATATTGGTACGTTGTGTCCCACCCCGAATGCCAAATATATTTTTTTTAATTTCTAAAAAATTATGATATTTTTACTCTAATTTTGATTTTTATAGATTTTTCGGGGTTTTCTTATTTTCACTTTTTTGTTTTGTTCTTTGTATTTTTTTAATTAATTTTGGTGTTTTTGCGCGTTTTTTTTTTTAAATTTTGCTAAAATACTTCATTTTTCCAATATTGGTGGTTTGTTTCTATATTTAAAGCCGTTATATGGACTTGTTACACACTTATCCATGATTAATAATGTAAAAAAATGCATTTCCTCATTTTTTGATTAATCTCGCAATATCGCTGATAATCCTAACAACTGGTATAGTTCCTTCAATTTGGAAAATAAGCAGGGTTACACCATTGGTACAAAGATGGTCCTCGTACATCAGGTTGGTAATGATCGTCCGATCTCTGTTTATACATGTGGTGATGAAACTACCTGAACGGATTGTTCACAATCAATTTCATGAGTATCTTTCCCGTAATAAATGTTTTCGAGTGAACAGTCAGGCTTCAGACCCAAAACACTCATCAGACAACCTTCTTGAGGTATCCGACTACATATTGAAAAATATGGATGCTGGTCATCTTGTCGGTGCCGTGTTTCTGGACCTCAAGAAGGCATTTTGGAACGTTTGTATCCCATGTTTATAATAAGTTAAGAGTTTTTTTTGGGGAGTAATGGGTATGGAGTTGACTGGATTCAACTCTTATCTATCCAACAGGAAGCCAATAATTAACTAGAGTAGGTACGGTACCTCCATTCAGATATGGCAAGTGGTAAATTTGGTGTTTTTGTACCACAGGGTTCCATTCTTGGCCCTCTTGTATTCACATTGTAATAAATAGTGATACCCTCAATAGTGTCTCACTGCAAAGTTAATTTGTATGCAGATGGCAACCGCAGTGTTTTGCGCCGGTAAATCAGTTACTGAAATTGTGTACAAAACTCAGAGCGGACCTGTGTAAAATTTGCATGGGGATGGAAGAGAGCATGCTCACCCTGATACTTACAAAAACAAAGCAATGGCTCTTCGGTTAATATAAAACTCAACAAAGCTGCCCCTTGACTGTTTTTATCAGGGATACATCTGTTGAAACAGGCCTTTTTAAATACCTTGGTTTATATTTTGATCAAACACTATCATGGAACATCATGTGACACATTACCTAAAATCTGTTGAAAATCATGGTACGGTGTCCCAAGATGCCAAATAATTTTTTTAATTTTTCTAAAAAATTATGGAAAATCAAAATTATTTATTAATTTTTGATTTTTATAGATTTTTCTTTTTCTTAATGTTCATTTGTGTTGTTTGTAATTTGTTATTTCTTAATATTTGTGTTTTTGCGCGTTTTTTTTACATTTTGCTAAAATATTTTTTTAATTCAGTGATGCGTTTTTTGTAATTTCTTTTCCCAATTTGTGTTTATGCAATTTTAATTTCGAGCATTTTTTAAAATTTACGCAATTTTTCAATTTCGCAATGAAGCACTTCTAAGTTGACGGGAACCAAGCTAAACGTCTGGTGGTTCCCGTTCCTATTGCCACTCTCTGAGTTGCCGCAAGAATCTTAGTTGGGGAGTTACAGCCACAGTTTGCTATGGACGAAATATAAATACACCCTGCATGCACGTGTAGCATTTGTTTAAAGCTCTAAGACTCAAGAACCCTAAATTACTTATATAGGTCATAATAATATTAATGGTTTTTGTAGAGAAAAACTCTAAGCTACAAATAGTATCCTCATAAAACTTCGTCCTACATTCCATTTAAGAAACCAATGACCATTTGAAAGTTCAAAGGCCAAGAAAATTTATATGACCGAGAGACAATAATTATTTATGTGGTTGTAAGTTAGACTTGTTACAGAAATGCCACAAATGGCTGGCAAATGCCCCCATGCAGGCAAAAGCAATCTCATTCTATTGAAAAGGGAATGCTTTGCATCAAACTTGTAGCCCTAAAAGCTTTTGGTGTGTTACTGAGGAGAGGAAGGGGAAGGGGTAAGGGATAGAAGATAAAGAAGATTGCACATCCGTGGGGGATTCGATCGGTGCCTCTGGCGCACCCCCCCAATTCTGAGAGAGGGATGGCAAGCCACGACGGAGTCGCTGGCCCAGTCAGCAATATTATGCCCATATGAGTGTTGGTATAGCCCTGGACTAGCAACACATTGTAACCCATCTCAAGTACAAAAGGTTGAAGGATTCATTAGGTTGACAGACTGACGGAACCCCTGAAAACGTGATTCTTAAGGTGCCGCATGTGGTGCCTAAGGAGAGGGGGGCCAAAACAAAGTTGTACAGGGGTAAATGTGTAAATTGATCCACTAATGTTGAAAGCACTCACCATGTTATGTGTCTAAACCATAAAGCTTTCAGAAAGGTATAGTTTGTAATAAGTACAAGCCTAAAGTTTCAGGTATCGGCTAAAAACAGCATAAATCATAATAAGGGTCAATTTCAGTTGGTACAGGGTCAAAATTTTAAAGTTACTCCGATGGATAAAAAAATGGTGCAAATTATTGTTGAGTTATAGGATTAAAATAAGGAATAGTTTTGCCGTCTTAAATGCGTAGTTTTCCGATGTTGGGCACCAGAAGGTCAACGTTCCCAGTGCATTCAATGGGGCTTGATCTTTGTTACCCCCCTAATTTTAAGCAGCATTGAAACAATCAAAATATTCCTTAAATTTTTTTCCTATGAGCGCCATCAATAATTTGCAACATTTTTGTCCAATCGGGCAATTTCAAAATTTGACCCCTTGTACAACTGAAATTGACCCTTATTATTGTTTTTGCTGTTTTTAGCATATAACTCTGAAACTTTAGGTTGAATATTACAAACTATACCTTTTCTGAATCATTATGGTTAGGGACACGTAACATGGTGTGGTTTTTTCACATGTTGGATCGATATTTACAAATTTGACCCCTGTACAAAATTGTTTTGGCCCCCTATCCTAAGGCACCAATTGAGGCATAAGAATCACGTGTCAGGGGTTCCGGTCAGTCCTGTCCACATAATTAATCACTCAACTTTGTACGTGAGATGTGTTAAAAATGGGTGCTAGCTCCGGGTTACGATGACGTCGGTTCGCATCCGACTTAATGCATTTTTCTAGCCTAAGCTCATTGAATTTTATCGAGTTGGGGAGGGCTAGGGTAATTAGTTGAAAGAAGAGGGTCAGAGAGGATTGTAAAAATGAATCAGAACTAGGATTTGATAGTAAAACCATAGGTATTGAAGTATAATGTACGTGATGTAGTAATCTATAGGGTAAATACTTGTAGGGGTAACTAAATGCTCCCTATTAAAGAAATACACTGAAAATGCTTGTTTAAAATATAAAGAAATACCACAATTAGGGAATAATTAATTTGTACAGTCGTTTCCAGGGATAGTAAAAATTATTCCGTGGAGGGTCTAGTGGAGGCTGGCAAAATGCCAGATTTGGGGGACCAAACCATGCAGGGGGGGTTGTGTGCACTTCTATATGCGACTTATATATGCTATACCTGATGGTACAAAAAAAACCAAAATTAGGGCTTTCAGGTTGGAAGGAAAGTTTATCTCAGGTGGTTTTTTAGAGGAAACTTTTATGAGGAATATGTTAGGTAAAAAAGCCCCGATTCTCAACGCACCCCCAAAATTATTTCCGGGGGGGGGGAAAAATCACGATACCGGTACAAATGAAGAGATAAATAAAATATACTGGCTTGTGTAGTGACGATATGAATTTAGTAGTTTCAAGTGAAGTATAGTTAGTATGTGATATGGGGGTGGCAAGAGGGTAAAAACAGATTTTGGGCGTGGCAAACCCATGGGGGGGGGGCATTGAATAGAAATTGTCTTATCATTATGTGCCTACAAGGTGGTATGAAAATAGCTTTCAGCCTCAGAGTGTGGGATTTTCATTAGATAAAAGTGGTATGAAGCTTTTAGGTAGATTTGGAGATTGAAAGGGGTCATGGCATGGTTGTAGATTGAAGCGATTGGGGAGGGGTTTATTGGGTGTCAGTGTGATGTCAACATGGGGTTCAAGGAGAGGCAGTTGATATCCAAAAAATATGGAAGGGCTTACCCCACCCACTACCACCAGGGTAAAAAAATATAGAGCATGGTACATTCCGGTCTCAGTTCTCAATATCATTAGGTTGCAAACATGTAACAATTTAATAAACAATTGAAATCGTCTTTAGTTATTTTTAACATATTCACTGCTTAATGATAACAAAACCATTTCATGAGGAGAATTAGAAAAATAGTTATTAATATCATGATGAAGGACAAAGACAATAAGATCACTAAAAACTACGAACCGTAAAAACAAGAATATCTAGCTTCTTTAGGTGATTTAAGTATACTTGATTTCGTAATGATATGACGGTGAATAAGTTGTATAGGTTAAGGACACCCCTGCTTAAAAAATCACACCGGAAAATTACTTAAAACACCAACACAACAAAATACTGGTGGCTTTTTGTATAATTGTTAATTAATGGACGAAAAGTGTTTTAGGTGATAATCATTATGCTTCGTAACTGTTCTGTAAAACGGTCAGTGGGGGGGACAGGGCGAACATATAACAGCCAATGCGGCCCCAGCCTATGGAACTCTCTGCCATATTGTTCCCCACTATTGCACTCACATGATTTTAGTCATTTGATGATGCTGCTGTTTATTCCGGGGGGGCAATCCCATCTGGAAGCCACGCGTATATAAGGTAAGGCTGTTAAGGACCCCCTTTTCAGCATCGTTGTCTTTAACCCAAAGACCCCACATTTGTTGAACATCTCACCAAAGCCCCATATTTGTGGAAAATTTTACCACTGTCACCCTAGACCCCTTAATTTTTGAATATTCATCCAAAAACCCTTCATTTTTTAGAAAAAAATTGCAAAAATATCACCCAAGACCCATTTTGTTTCGAAAATTTTGCCAATTGCACTCTGAAAGCCACTATTTTGAGGGATTGGCTGTCTCTTCACCCAAAGACCCCATATTTTTTCAGTCTCTGTCACCGAATTCCCCAGGGTTTGGAAGCGCGAGCCTTACACCCATATCCATCTTCATATATGTGAGTGCCCCCAGTGTTTCTTATATATCTAGTATTCCATCCTCTTAATTATTCTATATTATGTTATACGCTAAATTGTCTTTTTTATATGTACAAGCTTTCGACCTGTTAATTTGATAAAGCACTGTATCAAATGTTGTATGGTAAAAGGGACCACTAAACACCTTTTACATCCTGAACCAGACACCTATTATCCAGGCCCGAATGTAAATTAAATTGTTTGATATCACTGAAGTTTGTAATTAATTAGTTTGTCCATGATTTTAAAATGACATAAACAAGCCAACAGTAGTTAGTTGCAGTGGTTTAAGTAATTTTGATTGTAATTTCACTAGGGGTGGGCAATTATCTCCCCCTCAAAGCTTATATTCACTGTCCTATCATTACTACATCAAGTATACATAAATAGGGTTACTACAGGGTTAGTTGATCAAATTTGTCATTTATGTCTCCCACCCACAAAAACAAATAACTAATAACTAGACCATTTTCAATGTTCAGTTAAATGGTATTTTTGCAACCAAAACCAACCAAATAAGACTATTGCGGTGGACCATGCAGTATAGCCTCTCCTGGTGGTGGTGGTGGGAGGGGGAGGGGTGGATATCTTTGTGGATATTAACTGCCTGTTCTTGAGCCCCATTTTGACATAATAATATCCAACAACAAATAAGCTTCAATTACCCCTTATATGAAAATACCCACAATGAAAGCTATTTTCGTGCCTTCTGGTAGACACATATAAGTCACGTATTGAGGTCACCCACCCCCCATGGGTTGCCACACAAAATACGGCATCTTGCCACCTCACCAGACCTCCCAGATAAACTCTACTAGTCTCTCAAAAACTACGTTTAGGATTTAACAATTACTTCGAAAACTGTGAGTATTTTTTAGACTTAAGCAATTTTCAGGTATTCTTAATTATTGGGGTGTTATAGCTTTTAGTCGACCGCCCCACACCTTTATTACCCTCGTATCTCATACACATCAAGTACATTATACCAATACCTGAATAAACTTGATTCTTAGCTCACTATACAGTCATTATAATAATACTATTTTTTATGATTTTTGACCCCCCCCCCAGAAAGAAAAGAAATAAACCCTATATAGGGGATGCGTTCAGGATTCGGGCTTTTGACACCTAACAATACAACAATGGAGTTTATTATAATAATAAACTCCATGCATAACATATCTTATTCCTCATAAAATTATGATCTATAAAAATTACATGAGATAAACTGCTCGAGGTGATACCTCGCCATTGTGCCTGGACTTTATTAGTAATCAGTATTATAAGGCCTGATATCAAAAATGAAAAAAAAATGCTACACCTAAATATCTCACACTAAATTAAAATAGGAAAAGTACTCCAATGTTAATATGCATGCAAGTCATTTACACTGTGTGGGAACAATGACATGGCAGCCCTCAAGATTGGCGTGCAGCCAAAACACACACACCACAGTTCTGTGTCGCTGACCCGGGCACCGCTAATTAGCACAGGCAGGCAAGACCAGAGATCGTTTATACGTCTCTGAGCAAGACACGTTTCCAACACAGGCAGGCAACCAAATTGTTAGGATATTGAATAGAATGTCAGTCTCTACCGCCAGCGACGTTATAAACTTCTATGCTACAGCACATCGCATCTAACCCTAAACCGCATTGCATGATGGGACTTCTAATTGAAACCATAATGCAGTGCCACCACTCAGCAGATAGAGCTATAGAGTGCCTTTAGAACGGAACCACCAAACTTTAGCTGATCCGGCAACTTATAAAAGTGGCTCATTGCGAAAAATAAAAATTTAAAAAAATTGACGTAAATTAAAAAATGCTAAAAATTAAAAATTGCGTAAAAAACAAAATGTGGTTAAAAGAAATGACCAAACGCAAAAATGGAAATAAAAAAAATAGTGTAAAATTAAAAAAATGCAAAAAAACACACATTATTAAAAAAAAATCAAAAAATATAAAATTACCAGAAAAAAATGTGAAAAATTAAGAAAAAGAATATGGATAAAAATAAAAAAAATGAATAAAAATATTCATAATTTTTTAGAAATTGCAAAAAATATATTGGCATCGTTTGGGACACCGTATTGGTGTGTTTTACAGAATTAAGGAAAACTTGTCCAGGAAAGCATTACATTCTACCATAATTCCCTATCCTTCCAAGGAATTGAACTACTGTGATATCTGATGGGAAACTGCAGTAAAAAACTTGTGTGCACAGAAATTGAGCGACTGCAAATAAGATCGCCAGCCATTACTAGACACCTATTCGAAACCAGGTCTGAAGGATCTTGTACAACAATGGGTTGGATACTTTGGAAAAACGTGATTACCATCTGAATTAGTGTTTTAAATGTATGTCAGTAAAGGCCCTGTTGCTAGGTGCAATCATTTGACTCGGGTGGGGGACTCACACAAAGATAAATACTCGTCTAGATCATTGGGAAATCAGACCAAATTAGGCCTTTGCTTGAATACGGGAGGCGCACCTTTCAATATAGAGGGGCCATTGTGTGGAATCGACTCCCTGTTTCAATTATATCACCTTTGCATCACATGCAGCATTAAAAAACTAATAAGCATTAGTCTATGTAATTGTCATAAAAACATCCATTATTACTCTAATTGGGCAAAGGTGTTTGAAAATAAATTTGGAATGTTGTGTTGTTGCAGCTCAAACATGTTTCTATTCTTAGTGATACTTATTTATGTATATATTTGTATTTTTAAGTTATGTAACATTTTTAATCAATATTTAATGATGACATTTATTATTCATTATATAATTTATGTACAAATATTTGTGTTCATTATCATTTAATATTACAATTACATTCTCGTCCTTTACACTTTGGACGGGGATTGCATTTTGCCGGTAGTGGATCATGAGGATTTTCCTCCTGCTTGGTCTTCCTTTTGGGGACATAAACTGTCCCAGGCCTGTAGTCAGTCTTTTACCATCTTGAGGCTGGACCACATGAGGAATGGTGGGCTGGGTCTTTGGTGGTTTGTTACCGGCATGGGGGGATGTCGGATCGCCGTTTCTGGAGATTTAGGGGAAATGCTGCATATATGTACATTATTTTTAATCTACCAAGTAATCATCTGGTCCAATTTTGATTATGGAATTATGATTGCTGTGTTCGTGTTGGTGCAATGATTGGATGTTAAATTTTAAAAATTTTCAAAGGTTTTTAAATTATATAGATATTTTATCTGAAATATGTTAATTTGAATCCTCCATGTTAAGTGATATTTGCTTTTTAAATTTTGCTATGATATTTCCAGTTGTAATATAGCTGTAATATTATTCTGTATTGCATGTTAAATTTATTTGTAAAGTTCCTAAGGAATTGATTGGTAATATTATATACTACTGTAATTTCAATGTTGTTTTACCTTAAATTAAGTGTACTATATTTTTGTAACTTTTGTGACTGGGCCATATGGAAGAACAAGGGATACTAAATTTCCCTCTGAATATGGAACCCAGTATAAGCAGAAATAAACAACCAACAAAAAAATGGTGGGTGAGTGAAGAGCGAGTATGTGCTTGGGGAGCGATTAAATTGATAGTGAGTGGAGTGATAAAGTGAGTGGGTGAGTGAGTGATTAGTGCGGATTGAGTAGTGAGTGAGTGAGTGAGTGAGTGAGCGAGTGGTGACGAGCGAGCGAGCGAAGTAAAATAGGAACATGGACCGCTCTCCAACCGCAAAAATTTGCTGAATGTTTTGTACTTTTAATGATGATAATTTTAAAAAGGAGAACTAAAAAGTAAAATCACTGGTAGATTGGAGTTGTATAAATGTGACATTGTGGTGAGTCTTTCTCTCTCAATTCCTTCGATTTACTTTTTATTCTAATATACTGATATTTAGTGACCAAACCTCAAAAACATCTCCTCATGTTAATAGATAAAAATAAATCTCTGATCTTTATGAAGTTTTTAAATAGTTTTAAACCCGTTTAAAGGTTTCGTTCCAAATCAAAAGGCACTTAATTTAATTAAGACTTTTGACTGGATTTCCTTTGGATTTTAATTTCCAAAAAAGTTTTTATCATTAATACAGTCGTTAAAGACTTAAAATAAATCTAAGAGTTGATATAATTGTTCAGAGCTGTATGCCCAACAAATGACCAGCCACAACAGGACATAAACTTTCAAATCAATGTATCGGGGAAGTGCCACAACATGGGTCTCATTTTTAAAGCCTTCTGGTATAGGACCCCCCCCCTTCGTCCCTTTAGAATAGGGCCTATGGTCGTTTTTTTTTCAAAATTGTCTAAAATTGGTTGGAAATTAGTCCATTTCCTCACCCTGAAGTCCGAACCATTTTCTAAAAATTGTTGGAAAATAAGTCGCAGTTTCCTCAATCTAAAACCATTTTTTTTCGTCCAAATTTGCTGAAAAAAGGCAATTTGAGGAAAATGTGGCAAATTTGGCCCAAAATCTACACGACTGGCGTAGATGTGTGTCCGGCCCGGCTTTTTTTGCAAAAATGGTATTTTCGCGGAGAATGCTGGGCTTGTGTGTCAAAGAAGAATAGGTCTAAACTGAAAGCTAAGGTATTCATCATTAAATCAAAACCATAATTTTATATTGTATACATTATACATTATATCCATATAATCTACACCACACCCACTGCCAACACACACACACACACATATAGTCTATGCACACCCCCATATCACACCCCCCCCCCCCCCCCACACCACACACACACCCTCACACCCCCCCCACCACAAACACACTATATATAATATATATATAGAATATCTCGATATATATATATATATATAATATATATAATATATATATATATCTCTCTCTCTCTCCTCATCTCTCTCTCTCTTCCATCTCTCTCTCTCTCTCTCTCCTTCTCTCTCCTCTCTCTCTCTCTACTCTCTCCTCTCTATCTCTCTCTCTCGCGCTCTCTCTCTCCTCTTCTGGTGCGCTTTTCCCTGCCCCCGCGCGGTGCCTTTCCCGCCTTTTGTGTCTTTGGTTATAGTCTTTTCAACAATGCTTTATTGGAACAAACGGAACATTTTGATAGGGCCGTTTGAGAGCTGCCTTGGCATATATGGTTTGCCATGCTTTCCGTTTTCTTTTCTATGAGTATATTTGCCTTCAAACATCGAAAATAGGAGAAAATCGATGTCCCAAACACAACATCACATTATAAAAAACTTAAAATACGTAGCACAGCTTGAATCTTCCGAATTCAATGTTCTTGTTTTGAAAACATGTGTAAATTATGTAATGATGTTTTTCCTCCTCCTTGTATTCTCCTTTATTTTTTAGATTTTTGAATACAAACATAAATGTCGTGAAAACCTTTTTCTTCGTTTCCTTCCAAAGCAGTTCCTAAGTTTGGTAAAACTTCTACTAAGAATTGATTGGCATCTTATTTCAAGGTAAACATAATGCGGCAGTTGGAAACATTGTTTTCCTTCAGTTCAACATGACTATTAAAAGTCTTAGAAAAGGTTGACCTTTGTAAAAATGTGACCTTTTTAAGGAAGTGTATTAGGTTATCCCCATTTCTTCAGCAACCAAACAGCTATTTGAATTTTGATCAAGAGTGGCATAGATACTTATTTCGACCTCACAAATTATATAAACTTGCAATCATATACTCGTAGCAATGGGAGATGTGAAAGTGGTCAAAATTTTTTGTATCTACGTTTCTTGTGTATACCGTTATCGTTTTTACGTTAAATGCTTTTTAGTTTCACATTATCAACTCTAATTTGGCCATAGAATGATATGGTTTCAATTAATGTACCTTTAGAATAAATTAGTAAAAGGTATCTTAAGATTTGTGTTATTTAATTATAATTTTTTCAGGGCAAATTCAATACTCAGGCTAACGTAATCAACTAAACAAATTGGAGCATATTTCTTGAGTTCAATTAGCTACTCAAACTTTAACTCGTACAAATAAAAATTGTCCCCAGCAACCTCTCTGTATGGGTCAGTTGGCATATTTTGTTGATCTAAAATTTTGATAACGTAATAAACCCTATTCTTTACTGTACAAAATGTTTGTGTGCATACTGGGTTGCAGAAACGTAAGAGTGTTGTGTGGCAATATTTTTTTTTCTTTTTCCGTAAGAGGTATTGAACACTTATTGTTTTAAACATAAAACATACATTTTGATACATTTTTTTTTTGGGTGTAGTCTTATACCTCCGAAATGCACACCGTTTCATGAAAAATCGACCATATATATACTACATATTATATAAAGGACCCCCCAAAAAAGTAACGCAGCATGTCAAAATACCCCCATAAGTTACAAACATTTCTATGCACAAACACCTAAGAATAATCAATAGTCTGTTTTGTTCTGCAAATTTTGACACCTTTCTTGCTCCATTGTGATCAATAACGCCACACATGCCCATTGTTTACGAAATGTGTCACATTTTCAAAGTTGCACTTGAAACATTATTACAAGGTTACATACAATACACAACCATGCATAAGTGACACCACTTCAGTACACAGATGCGTCTTTCCTCAATGGCACAATATGGCTATATCTTTTATTGCAACTTTTAAAAAGGGAGAAATTTTCCCTTATAATGTGTCTTGGTTTGGCAATATTGATCGCATGGGCAAGAAGGGTATTCAAATTTTTCGGAAGAAAATCGAACTATTGATATAATTTTGTTTTTTGTGTCAAAGCGCAATGGTTTGTAAACCTTTGGTATTTATACATGCTGCGTTACTTTTTGTGGGGTCTTTAATATATATATATATATATATATATATATATATATAATACATCACGACGCGTCGTTGGGTAGGCCAGTATGTTACATAATTAACAACCGCGCGCCTTCGTGATCATATTGAGATAATAAAGCTAATCATTTCCAAAAGTAAAACAACTAGACAACATCACAGTCTACACATGAAAAGGCTAACTGACTTCCATGTACATTTCTATGTTTGTTGTGATCGTGTCCTATCCCATTATACAGAATGCCCGAGCACACAGAGCTTCGTGAAGAAAGGTTTAATCATGAAACTGGAGGCACCATTTCGGTCTTGTTGACAGAAAGCATCCAAAATTTTCCATCATTCGTGCACTAGAAATCAAGCTGAATGGTCGTGTATATTACGGAGCTTTGCACAGCTAGGAATAAAGCTTGAATGGGCTCAGATTCGAGGACGCAAACATCCAAAGGTTAAATTGGAATAAAGTTTTGGAAATCTATTCTGGGAACAGAAGTTTTTGGGTAAGATTTGTTAATTTTAAGTGTTTTTGCAAGAAAATGGTCGGCGATTATCTATACTGTTTCGTCGAGACGTATGGATGAATTTGGGTAGCTTGTGGGGAGGGTCCTCAACAGTCTTGGACAGCTCGACGATCAATCGCGCATGTCTGTGTGGTTCCTGCGGTTGACTTGCGCTGAAGTATGTAACAAAATTATGAATGATGCAACCAATATGGACCAGCGAAGTGTATGGCATAATGTTGGAATGTACCCCTACCTTACGATCAGTTTACCACTTCGTGCCCATGCCCTTGAATGTGAAGTTCTATAGTTCTCTGTCTGTTATAGAACCGATAGCAGATAATAAATAGTCTCAGTTAAAAGATGATCAAAAAACGCCTTTTGGTGTCAATTCATCAGTATCAGAAATCAATGTTCTGCATAGTGTTGTGATCAACTTGCAAGCGTGTATAAATGATAGGGAATTTTCCCAATTTTGCCAAATAGAAATATATACCCTGCCCTGGCGCGGCTGTAGAGACTACCTCGAGGCGCCGGATCCCTGGACTAACCTTCCGGCGGGACTACCTCCAGATATACGACATAAAATAGTCACTTTTTTTACTTGAATGGTAGGGCCTACTCAAAACCTGAGACCAATATAATTAAAGGGCTGACTCAGAGATTTTTGAAATATAATTTTTTGTGTATTTATTGAAAATCGTCAACCAGAACTAAAGATAGTCACCTAAAATGCCCAATTCCAAAGTTTGAGATGTATCGGATATTTCGTTTCCATGCAGTAAACATTTGTGTTGTATACATTGCCATACTGTGTATAAACTTTCGGATCCGGAAAATAATAACAAAGTTGCGATTTTCTATATGAGGACTTCGATTTGAGCTTAGATATTTGACACAGTATTTCGTATATGGACAAGCATTATGTATATGCAAAAAACATAATTTGTTTGAAAATTGAGGGCGCCCTCCTCGGAAAAATCTCTGAATCAGCCTTTAAAAGAAGAAAACTAAATTACAGGCTCATGAAGTTGAGATCTTGACCAGTTGGTAAAATGCATTTCCACATTTTTTCGATTTTTCTCGCATGAACGCTGCTAATCCCTTTGGCTGGTATTCTGAAAGGGAGTCTCCCGGGGAGTCTAACTTTAGACCTGGGTTTAACCCTAAAGAGCCAGGCTTTTTGGACCCATCCCACGGCCGCGGTGTGGGGGGGATACTAACCCAGTGGGCAATCGACGATGGAACGTCGAAAAGACGTCGAGAGTTTTAGAAATTTACACACTATTTATGTCGAAAATGCAAATCGATTTGACGTCGTTCTTAAAACGTCGATTCAATTTGCATTTTCAGCGTAAATTTATAAAAACCGTCGACCTGTTTTCGACGTGCCAACATCGTTTCGATGTCGCTCTAAACGACTAATTCTAAGGTATAAATTAGTTTGTAAACATTAAAGGTCCATGGCCCGATCGCTAATAGCCTCGTCCCCAGAAGCCCCAGATTTTACCGGAAGTGGTCAATATTTTGGTATCAGAAGAAAGCGGCTATTTTTCTCAATTACCCTGTGAAATCTTAGAGCCAAAGGATGTTTGGTTTGGATGTTCTGAGCGAAAATGTGCCCATTTTGGTCGACCAATATTAATTCTACAGAGTACTCTATGGGCTTTCAAAATCACGTTTTTAGCTCTCGTATCAAAACGGATTGAAATATCGGCGCGAAACTTGCAGGTAGGGTGGTTTTGGAAGTGAAAGGCCAAATCTATCAAGAAGAAAACTCCATATTCTTAAATCGGGCCATCCCCCTTTAAAATGGGCTATTGTATATGCTCAAATGTATTATTGCCTGCTCAAAAATGGAGGATAAAAGAGATTATTAACATAAACATGATACATAAGCAAAATAGGCTGTATGAGTACAAGAAAATAAAGTTTGGTTTTAATATCCACAATACAATATTTGAATGATATCCTAGATAATTATAATTTATATGTAATTTCCCAGCTAAAAAAAGATAGAATTTTCCATCCTTTACATATTATTTAACCACTAAATATGTATCAAAAACTTGGTGTAAAAAAAGTAAGTGCACTTTTCTGGAAATTTCCTTGTATCCCTTTAAAAAAGGGTATTTTTGAGCCATAATATCATCCCCCAACTTACCTAAAGGAAGGTGAGATTGTTTATCATCTGACCCGTTAGCCTAAAGTAATTTAAAAACATTCATTTAAAGGCACTATCAGTGATTTGCTAAATCAGAAGATAAAAAAAAATCATCAAAAATCAGATTTCTGCATGTCTGTAACAAGTATAGGTATCCTGACATATAAAATAAATGATAGGACCAGAACTTCCAGAAGCAACCTAATAAGGACATTATCATGTTTTGGGGAGTCCAAGTGTGGGAAAATATCGGATCCAAAACATGATAATGATAAAATTGGATGATTTACGCCCAATATTAATTGGTCTCGCTATGAGTTTTAAAATATTGGGCTCGACTGCGTCTCGCCCAATATTTTTGCAACTCATAGCTCGACCAATTAATTTGGGCCTAATCGATCCAATTTTATATCAAAATCGGATATTTTAGTCATAGTGTTCGTACGGACGATTACGACACGTAATTGAATGGAAATTTGAAATTGTACTGCTGTTTTCTTCCTTTCTGTAAATTCTTCAGTTGGAAAAGTAACTTATGAGCATTCTACAGACTTATCCGTCACTTTTAAACTGTTCCTGCAAATTTAAAATATTTTGACTCTTTCGGATAAATCACTGATAGTGTCTTTAAAGGCCGACTCAGAGATTTCCCGATGAGTGCGCCCTCAATTTTCAAACAAATTGTGTTTTTTGCATGTACATAATGCTTGTCCATATACCAATCACTGTGTGAAATAGCTAAGCTCAAATCGAAGTCCTTCATATTGAAAATCACATCTTTGTTTAAAAATTCCGGATCCGGAAATTTTGTTATACACAGTATCCTATGGCACTGTTATATACACATAAATGTTTACTGCATCAAAACGAAAATTCTGATTCATCTCAAACTTTGGAATTGAGCATTCGAGGTGACTATCTTTAGTTCTAGTTGAATATTTTTAATTAATATATTTAAAAAAAATATATTCAGAAATCTCTGAGTCAGACTTTAAGGCATTTTAACATAACATAGCGCGTATTACTTGTAGATAGTTGATTGATAGCTGGGGTGACAAAGAAAGCGCTTCTTACTAATAATGTTTGTTAGCCTAAAGTACTTTGAAAAAGTGGATGTAACCCCCCATAAAATGTTCCCTTTTTTGACTTTTTGAACAATTTATCACCAAAAAGTGGACTTTCTTCTCAAAATGGGCGGGGGGGGGGGGGGGGATGTACTGAGGTTGTCGATCCAGAGGGGGCAAATTTCCAAGTCGTCCCGCCAGAGGGGGCAAAATTCGTAAGTCGTTCCGGTATTTTGCTCTAATTAAGTCTGAACTTGACTGAATGTGCGAAAATTGCTGAATTTACTTTAATTTCCCCCAAATTTAGGCTGAAATTGGTAGAAATTCCCCGAAAAAGAGGGACAAAAATGCATATTTTGGTCCATATCGTCCCGCTTTTTCGAGCCAGAGGGGGCAACTTGCCCCCTGCCCCCCCAGTCGGTACGCCACTGGGGGGGGACCGCACTCTCCCTACCCCCACCCCCACCCAAAAAAATGCAATATCAGAATCAACTGAGAAAAACCTACATGCTATTTGGAAATTCTTTTCTTGTTTATATAAATTGAAAGACACTTAGGGCCAAATTTCCTTTTTTTAATCAGTTAAAAAAATATCTTGAAAACCTTTAAAAATATATAGTCAAATTTACATCTATGTGAGCGGGAAGCTGAGACAAACTCTTTTCCCCTCGGCAAAAGAAATTTACAATTTCGTATTTTCTGTCAATGATCAGAAATTTCAGCAGTGTGACTGGCACTGGCCTGTGAGCGAGCATTTGCTCATTACACCATGCACAAAAATGCAATATTCATATCCATATTCAATTTATTCAGCAATACGTATAGATGACGGAAATTTACATATACAAAAAGGAGCAGATACAATGTGATAATTGATAAGAACAGTGAAAAAGAAGTACATTATGCTGGGACCTCCAATGGACAACCCCTATAATTAATGGAGGCCCTTACCTACGGTAGTTTAATAAATAAGCTAACATATATAGTGGACATAATTAATCGGTCCAGGTGAAAAAAAGTAAGGTGGCGGAATCAACTGAAATTTTTGGGTGTAAGCTTTTCTGAAATAAATATAAAACAGAAGGTGCTAGAATCATGAAATGCACAGATATGGGTAGCAGTTTCATTTAGAACTCCCAAGTATGCAAATGAACTTTTTAAATAGTGCTCTTCACCACATCGCACATCTCACACAGCAGTTTGTTGTGGAATCAATATAAACCTCCATTTACATCAATGGGACTTCTAAATGAAACCTTTACCACAGATATGGCTGGCCACTTGAAGTCACAGTGTCACTTTATTATAATTTCATATGAGTACCTTGACCTAATTTTAACTGGTCAGTTGTAGGGCACTGATCAATCAATATCACAATATGAATGAAGTAAATTATGGAGAGTGACCTTTGCAATTATGACTGGTTACTTCAACTCAGGCTGGTTCTAACCAGTATTCACACCTTGAGGCTCAAGTGCACCTGGTTCTTAGACCCATTTGAAAGATGTAACCATAGACATGTAGACGTAGGCTGGTATTCTGGAAGGAGTCTAACTTTAGACCCGGGTTTAAACCAGGGTTAGTCCTACATGAGCGGACCTTTTTTCCTTTCAAACTAAATGTAAGATGAAAGATGTAACCATAGACATGTAGACGTAGGCTGGTATTCTGGAAGGACTCTAACTTTAGACCCGGGTTTAAACCAGGGTTAGTCCTACATGAGCGGACCTTTTTTCCTTTCAAACTAAATGTAAGATGAAAGATGTAACCATAGACATGTAGACGTAGGCTGGTATTCTGGAAGGACTCTAACTTTAGACCCGGGTTTAAACCAGGGTTAGTCCTACATGAGTGGACCTTTTTTCCTTTCAAACTAAATTTAAGATGAAAGATGTAACCATAGACATGTAGACATAGGCTGGTATTCTGGAAGGAGTCTAACTTTAGACCTGGGTTTAAACCAGGGTTAGTCCTACACGAGTGGACCTTTTTTCCTTCCAACACACTCTAAAATGTGCTGTAATGTGGGAGAAAATTTGGAAAGAGTTCCATCCATATGTACCCCCCTTTAAAATTGTACAGTAAACATATTTTTTTTATTTATGGCCTAACACTAACAAATACCCTAACCCTAAGGCCAAAAATAAAAAAAAGAATGTGTTACATGCAGAACTTCAAAGAGGGGTACATATGGAACTCTTGCTGAAAATTCCTCATGGGGATGGGCCAAAATGGCTCATCCCATGAGGAATTTTTTCACCCGTTATATTTAACTTTCGCATTAGTTTGAAAGTTAAAAAGGTCCACTCATGTAGGACTAACCCTGGTTTAAACTCAGGTCTAAAGTTTACTTTGACTCCCTTTCATAATACAATAGTGATGTAACACTGTGTGGAAGGTTACTCAAATTTATGGGGAGGTGAGGGAGCAAGCATAGACATGCCTTTTAGTGTTTGGAGGTGAGACCAAGGCCAAGTTAAAAATAAAACCTGTTTAGCATCTGGGATTTGAAAAGATGAGCTTTTTTCAAACTTGTTTTATCAGGAAATAGATGAAAATATGTTTAGTTTTGAGGTATTTCAAGTAAAATTTGAGCAAGAACAGATTCTTCATGAAAGGTAGAGTCTGTGGAACTGAAAATTGGCCTGAAAATGAGGGTCAATAATTTCTCAATAATTTGGAACAATTTTAATTTACACAAGTCAAAAATCAATATTTTTGCAGTAATAATTGTCACTAATTCAAGGTAAATCAACTGATTAGGAGTGAGAGCATAGAGATGGCAAGTTAAAAATACTTATTGACACTCGGTGATCCACCCGAATGAGTTTATTGAAATTGGCAGGAGTAGTGTTGCAGTAAGTGTCCATACGGACAGTAATGACTATAAGTGTACATTTTCGTATTTTTTGCTCACTTTTGAGCTAGCGCGAAATTAAATGTGCGAAAATGTGTATTTTAGGTCTATGTAGGATAGCTGAAAAAAGTAAATTAAAAAAACAAGTGAAACTATTAAAAATTGTGGACGCACGAAAAATTATGCACACGAAAATTACCACTTTTACAGCC
The DNA here is from genome assembly GCA_023653785.1 of Ophioderma brevispina. Classification (NCBI taxonomy): domain Eukaryota; kingdom Metazoa; phylum Echinodermata; class Ophiuroidea; order Amphilepidida; family Ophiodermatidae; genus Ophioderma; species Ophioderma brevispina. Next base: position 28,054 of record JAMKCH010030083.1, read on the forward strand.
AATTTTGTCCTTATCTGGTTGCTCATTGGTCTTATCACTTGCAGAGTGTGTTTGGATGACTTTACTTGTTACAGACAAGCTAAAATCTGATTTTTGATTATTTCTTTGATTTTCTGATTCAGCAATTCACTGATTTTAATGTTTACATTTAAAGGGGCATTTCGTGATCCACAACCTCATCCCCTGACTTACCTCAAAGAAATTGAGATTCTTAAATCATCTGAACCGTTAGCCTTAGTAATCCATGTGTACCTAATTTTACATGGGAATTCAGTCGTATCTGTAAGAAATTTGCAATTTTGTATTTTCTGTCCGTAAACCGACAGAAGTTACAGCACAGTGGCCTATGGGATCATGGGAAACAAGCAATTGCTCACAATACGAAACTGCAAGATCGGAATGAACCCAAATTTTGTGAATAAGCTTTTCTCAAGGATATCTAGTGAACAATGAATAAAACAGAAGGTGCTGGAATCTCAAGATGTACCTTTAATATAGTTTCTGAGTCAGAGAAAAATCAGGATCTGAAGTTTTTTAAATTTAAATAATTAAAAAACTATTTAAATTCTAATATTCGTGACCAGGCCTAGACATTAGTCCCAGTTCTGGTGAATCCGTCCGTTACGCGTAATAGCGCCCTCCTACTGTTAAGTCTTTGAAAGGACTAGCACTCGAGTCGCGCCGGATGTTGATGCCGATTTGAATTCAGTCTGTTGCTGTTAGGATGGCATGTCCGACCCCCCTTGGTGAAGAACAAAGTATACTTTTGGGTCATGGTTTTGAGATGGCTTCATTTGGACAGTGGGTCATTTGAGAAGCCATCTCAAAAAACACTGACTTACGTCATGCGTCAGTTAGTTACGGTGTTCATCAAGGTTGTAGCTAGCACATTTTTAGTGGTGGGTGTTATTTGACTATTTTATAATGTTATGCCTAAAATTGTCAAAATTTGCATAAATGATTAACATTTGTCAATTTTTTGCCTTTGAGTGGTGGGCTCTAGAGTTAATTGGTGTTTAGTGGTGGGCTCTGAAGCTGAGTGTTGGGCTCTGCCGCCGACCACTCCCACCTAGTTTTTTTTTTTTACATCCCTGCGTGTGTTGTGTTATAATTTATGCTTTATATAATATCAGAATCTTACCAGGTTTTTGTGTTTTGTTCTACCGGAAAGTGACATTATTAAATTTGCAGGAGGGTTAATTACTGAAACAAACCTTTGACATGAGTATTGATTTTCCAGGTTTAAAGGGACCCAATTGTGATCTTTGATGGAATCGGAAAGATAGTATTGCAGGCTTCAGCATGATTGTGTGTGTGTCCTTGTGTGTGTCTGTGTGTCACACTTTAGTAAAATGTCATCTCAGCTTTTTTTTAGTGCATGATGGATCAAGTTCATATATGCTTTAAATACATTGAGACAAGGGGTCTTATGTGGGTATTAACAGATGAGGGATCAAATTGTCTTAGGGGATTCACTTGGGTCATACCTTGTGCCTGATCCTCTTGGTTGAAAATATCTAGCTTTTTAGTGTCATTGTTGGATCCAGTTCATACTTGGTATGCTTACTCATTGAGACAAGAGGACTTTGGGGTAACAGATAGGTGGTCAAAGTCATTAATGGGTCAGTTAGGTCTTATATTGTCTCAACACTTAATCTTTGACCACATAATTGGAAGACCTATCTGGAACTATACTGTCACAATTTTTAAAGAGACACAAGGACATTTATTTTAATTTTTTAGTGAAATTGGAATGCTTTCCAATGCATTACGGTGCAACGAGAGATTTTATGTATCAGGTGTGTCCCTAAAAACTATAAGTGGTGATTTTTGCCCTGAGTAAAGCTTTCCATCAAATATAACCCCATCTGAAAGGATTAAGGAGAATGTCTTTGGTATAAACAAATGGAAATTTCTAATTTCATTAGGAGGCAAATCGAAATTCATCCTATTTTTTATATTGACATAAGCAAATCAGAATCCCTTTTTTCTGACTTTTAGGACTTTTCTGTAGCCACTACAAGGTAGAGAATCTATGGAGTGTCTAGTCTATATGAAATTCTATATAGAACATATTTGTGTGCCTCAAAAATCGTCGCGTTTACCTTTAAATCATACTTGTTTTGAAACTTGGCCTTCTGTCCTAATCGGCCCCATAAGTGAAGTCACGCTTTGATTTCATCTTGCACGGCAGAATACTAAATCATCTATTTATGTAAAGATTGTTTCCAACTTATTCACTTCATGTGTGATTAATATATTTGTAAGCATTCTATCTGGCAAAAATCCTGATTTTGACAATAATTGGGGCGTACGTTTCCAGAAATCTTCATGTGTCTCTCCGGATAATCTCTTTAAATGGTGCAACAAGAGATTTCAAGTCATCCATTTTTTTTTACAGAAATTACAGTCAAGATTGTTTTTAACTGGTCTATAGATTCCCTACCTTCTGTTTGGTCACATAAATAAACTTAACATAAAGAATGGTGATATAATTTTTTCAATAGAAAACATAGCCGAATTTCGATTTGCTCCTATACGAAATTAGAAATTTCACAATTTTGTAGCCGAAGAAACCTTTCTCGGCTTAATCCGTAGAGATGGGGAAATTTTTGGATATAAAGCTTTGCACCATGCCAAAATCAGAATTTTTCACATTTTTTTGGGACACCTATTATTTGAAATCTCTCGTTGCACCGTTAACTCGGCTATAGCGCTGTATCAACAATAGTCAGCTACAGATTCCATTGATACCTAATATCAACCTTTTTTCTTAGATATATGGTTTTTCAACGGTTTCTAGACCAGTTTTTCATGCTGGATTCTGAATCCGATGGATGCCATACGAATAAGCTTGAGCATTTTTGTAAAAACGAAAAATCAAAATGGCCACCAAACACACACATTTCTCTCTTGTTCACGTCAAAATTTTTACTTTTCATCCTGTCTCGTTGAAACATCCATTGTGACCAATTGACGTAGGATTCTGTAACCACGTAATCAAATTAATTCAATATGGCCGCCAATATAAAGTGTCTGATCGTGATCCTCATTTGACTGCAGGTTGGTAAATTGGTATCGATCCTGTGTTTGGCAGTTCAAGAATTAATTAAAATCATAAGACTATTAAAACAGATGTTCGAATATTCCGTCATTATAGGATCCAGAGGCTCCGATACTCTAAATGGCTATAATTGATAGCTGTTTCTACATATACTGGCAATGTTTGTGTATACCATGTAAGTCAATCTATTATGTCCATGCATTAGGTAAGCAAAGGAATCGATACAGGTACGATGCCATCCAAAATGGTATCCAATTGGCTTGAAATGGCACTTACTAAGCGGCGAAAATCCGATTACTAATAGTCTAGAGAGAATGTATCTTTGTTTTTGTATGTTTTAAGGCGTCCATTGGCATCCATGTCGGGGTATTTGCTGAATAACGACTCAAAGAAACTTAATATAGCCTTACTGGGTTTTTTGGAAGTGAAAATCCACTAAAAACAAAAATATATATCTTTCCTACAGCGTGAATGATTACTGCCCTTTACTGATTGACATTTGTCAGTTGCCCTATTGGAACGCCTATCTATTTGGCATTCCATCTTGCAGATATCATCACTTTGATTATGTTATGATAATTTAAATTGCTCTGAAGCAGTTATAGTGATATACACAAACTGTGGCAGCTCTTGTGCCTTTAGTTTAATGAATTTTGCGATTTTGGAGGAGCCATCTTGAATGGTTTTGTGTGATTTGCTTTATTAGCCATTGGTTGAAGCTATTCATAATTATTTCAATTAATATATTGATTGCTAACAAGCATTGGTATTATATCATGTTACCATTCTAACCGGTTAACTATAGTAGATAAATTTCAGATGCTTTGTTGTATAGGCGGCCATATCGAATCTCCTTAATTAATTGGTTAATTAATCACATTTTAATTTGTCATTTAAAAACAATGTGTGTTTTGATTGGACAGGCAAAAAAGTTACAACTTTTGAGTAATTAACATATGAGTTTTTTGTGTCGTCTGCATAGAATTGCAGAAGGCACATATGGGAGTTACTCGTGTCGTATGTCTGTGTGTCTGTGTGTCTGTGTGTCTGTGTATCGTGTTTGTGTCTGTGGGTCAAAATTTTAACCCTTCATATATTGCATGCGTATGGTATCCGTAAGGGCTACGATGAATGTCTTGGTGGAGATGAGGGGGCGGGTTAGGGTGACATTTGGTGACCTATGTGACCTTGGTGACCTCATGGGACCTTTGGCAGGTCAAAATGTTAACCCTTTTACCCTTTTCCCCAAGGCTTGTGTGCAAGTTATCTGGAGTTTCGTAAGGCGTATAATGATGTAACTGGGTGGAAGGAAGCGGGTTAAAGAGTTCTCAACTGATTAGATTGGGGCATATTTCGGGCAAATTACGTATGCAAATGATCTAATTAATATGTCAGACATCAGCGTAATTGCTATATTTTTGAAACGGTACATCAGATATGTTAAATTTCTTCACTTCACGAAAACCCATTATGGTATCACATCTTCTTTGGCCATTTGAAACGTTCCTGATACATGCGGGGCGTAGTATGCAAATGGAGCTAATTAAAATAGCATAATTGCTGGTAATCGCTAAAATGGTGCATCGGAAATGCAAAATTCCTTTGCTATATGAAAAACTACTATACCAAACAAAACACACTCTTGTGTGTGAATCATTGGAGGGGTAGTTGGAGTGTTGGGGAAAGGGTGGTGGTGTTGGGGTGGCCCGGTGGGGGGTTAGTGATAGGGTTCATTGGGGAGGTGGCAGGGTGGGTGCGTCCGGGGAGGGGTTTGGTGATGTGCGTGGGGTGTGGGTCGGTGCTTGTCGTTGGGGTGGGGGGTG